>BDJD01001629.1:24174-40173 GCA_002564525.1 Rosa multiflora
TCATTTATTTTCCAAAAGCCACAACCCAAAACAATAAAAAGCATCATTTCATGCATATTGTTTCAAAATCCACAAACCACCAAAACATATATATTTCACGTAAATATATATATATACGTAGTCATCCGCTCAGGAATGCCTACTAATACCAACTATAGTTTGCAATTAACTAAATAACTCTCAAAACAGTATGGTGAACCCGTTCGTGATATGAACTTCGTGAGATTACTCACCTCGAACTCCTGCTGCGTCTTCAATACAGAATCGAACCACAACTATCACCAACCACTCGTCCAAATACTTCGTCAAGTACCTAATCACATACGGTTCCAACTTAATAACAATTCACATTTGATTTAAGTTCGAAACCCCTGTTTTGAACTAAAATCCCCAAAGTGGCGCCAATCGAGGCATAACCACATCCGAGACCTCCCAAAGTCTCCGGAATACTCCCACGATCGATGTGACCAAACCACAAGTCGATCGGACGCTCGAATCCTCACGGATCGAATAAATTCACCGATATGAAATGGCAAAAATCATAACAAATCCATTCAAACTCCAAAATTTGCATATTATATATCAAAACGCTCGTATCGACGAGTAGAAGACATATAATACCAAAAACAGTCCCATACATGGCCGGAACATCGCCGGAACGCCGCCACAGGCGGTGGCGCACCGCCGCTGGCCAAAACTCAATATTTCACAAAACTCCCAACATAAAAAAGCTTCATCTAAGCATGCTTGTGAACTTTCATAACTGGATCGAAGTCAGAAAACAAGCTTAAGGGATCGAAAACTACCTCACAAGTCGTGAACAGTAATCCAATCCGAGTTGATCGAAGTTTCACGTGAATCGATCCAAACAACCACCAAGGATCGATCAGCGAGGCTGTTCTGAGCTCAACCAAGAAAACTCGAAGCCTTGACGACGTCGGAATAAGGATTTCCGGCCGGGTCCGAAATCCACAAACTGTACCTCCTTGCAGCGCCGCCGTGGAGGAGAATCGGCGCTAGTGAACACCAGAGGGACCACCAGACGGCGGAGGCGATCCTGTCTGGAAAGTTTCGTCGCCGGAGATGGCCGGAGCTCGTCGGAAAAGTCGGGTCGGATCGACCTGGTCCGGGTCGGGTCAGTCAAAAAACTTCGACTCTGAAGGCGCGGACGAGAGAGAAGAGAGAGAGAGGATGGTTTCCGGAAAAGGAAATGAAATAATGAAATAAAATTCTGATTTTCCATATTTATACTAAAACGGAAACTTCTTCCCTTAGCCATAACTTCTTCATACGAACTCTGGTTTAAGCGTTCCATATGTCCACGAACTCGTATCGACGCGTTCTACAACTTTCGTGAAGGAAGTTTTCAGAGAATCCCAACGAATCAAAAGTCAACCTTGAACCCCCCCTAAAGTCATACTTTTCAAATAACTAATTCGTCCGAAACACTTCCGCTCCGTCCACGAGCCACGAAACCGTCCAACAACCATAAATTAGAATCCGGAAACTCCTCGGAAAATAAATACGAATTTCTGGGGCATCACATACTCCACCACAATTTCATCACTGTTCTCAAGTTCTTTCGCCCAATTATCCATCATTTAGGCCATCTTGCCACTAGCACTTCTCGTACCAGAATGCCTCGGTCCATTGGTGACCTTCTCCTTTTGGTTTGAGGATGAATTCATTGAAGCTGCATATGTATTAGTCAAGGCTACTAGCAAATCTTTGACCTTTGCTTCCCTCTCCTTAGCTTCACCATCATCCATGCCCAACTCAGTCTTGCAAATATGAGTGAAATTTCGAAGTTTATACGTAGGATCAAGAACTAAGATAACCAAAGGCTGATTGACATTATCGATGTTGCCAAAATATTTTTCAAACTTATTCTTCATCCTCACTGCCATCCGACCCATCAACGATGCTGTTTCATTCTCGTAAGCCATTCCAGGCCGCCACAGTCTATCAATCTCACCCTCTATTGCCACAATGTCATGGAAAGCTGAATGGGCAGTAGGCTTCAAAGTTGCACTTATCCTCAATGTAACGTAGTAGAAAACTCGTAAAAACTGGCAGAAAATGGCAACCTTTCCCAATCGTCATCATTAGGTGGTCTGACCCACTTCCTACGAGTTTTGGACTTCACTTCCTCCACCACTTCTAAATCTTCATCTATCACATCTTCTTCATCGAAATATCCATTATATTGATGCACATTCTCTTCACCTAACTGAACATAGGCCTTTTTCAATGTAATTGATGTGTCCAACATTAGAAATGTGGAGTTCCACCTAGTCGGAACATCAAGAATGCAAACTTTGTTGGAATCCAAAATTTCCTTCTCAACACACAACTTGAATTCATCGAGCCTAGTAGAAGAAGACCTCACATACCTCACTGCATTTCTAATTGAATCAACCGAGTTGTCCATAAAAGACAAGCCGGATCTAACTACGAGGTTCAAAATGTGAGCCAAGCACCTCACATGTAGATGCTTCCCTCCCAAAACCGGGGGACTTGTCCAATTCAACATCTTCTTCCGAACATACTCCACTGCATGTTTGTTGGCAGCATCATTATCAACCGAAATGGTCAATACTTTATCTATCTTCCACTGCACCAAGCATGTTTCAAAAATCTTCCCGATGGTGACACTCGAATGATTGGGAATGCAGCAAAAGTTTAGTATCCTTTTGTGCAAATTCCAACCTCCATCGATAAAATGCCCTGTCACCACCATGTAATTGACATTCTGTATTGATGTCCATGTATCGGTGGTCAGACACACTCTGTGTTTGCACAACTCAGCCCTAAGCTCTTCTTTTTTGGCATCATACATCGCTAAGAATTTCTTCACAATGACCCTTCTGCTAGAGATTTCCCACCGAGGAATGAAACCGAACAAAAGTACTTAAATCTCTCCTTTTCTACTTGACTAAAACGTAATTCGTCCATAACTATCATCACAACATCAGCCTTTGTACAAGCTTCTTGACTCCATTGTCTCATCACTACAGAATTGGTACTCCCATCACTAGTCAATACCTTCTGTCCTTCCTCCAAATCTAATCTACCAGGATATTTTTTGCACACATTCTCTATATAACGTCTAAGAGTTGAAGTACCATTAAAAGATGAATTAGCTTTGAACACAGTATCACAATACTTACATCTCGCTTTGCTGCAATGTTCGACTACATCTTCCTTCCTATCTTGTTCCGAACTCGTAAGTGGTTCGTCAAACTTCTTAAAATGCTCCTAAACATTAGATCGGCAACTGCTACTTCTTGTCCGACTCTAATCCTCCCTCTTTCTCTTCGCTGTCTCGGCTTGGCTTGAAGCTGCCTCAACTCCATCAGTCGTCGCACAGCCACTAGTTGCCGCACCGCCCTTAGTGGATGGATTCGCCAGTACCAACTCATTCCCAAAAGTGGCCATTTCGAACAAGAACAAACAAGATATTGGATTATTGGACGTGAAAGGCTGAAGAAGGCTATACACGAAATGATCGCAGCTTGATTTTAGAAATAGGCTGGGATTGAAAAATGGAAATCTGAAGCTGGGATTGGAAAATGGAAATCTGAAATTGGGGATTTTACTTCTCGTTTTAGGGTTCGAAGAAAAGAGAGGCAGAGAGTGAGAGATATGTGCTAGCTGCTAAATGAGTCGTGTAGATAAGTGGGGGTTGTGATCGCATGTGGTCAACTTCACGGTATACTCAAGTAAATGACCTATCACAAAGGGACATATGGCAGTAATGGGACGAATGGCTTATACGGGCTGTAATCCGGGCTTTTATGCATTAGAGATACCAGGCCCGGGACCGGCCCTTTTTATTCATAAAAGGTCCGAGCCTTAAATTTTCCTCTTTTTTTTTTTTTTCAAAGCCCGGCCCGAACAGGTTTTCCGGGTATTCAGGTCAAAACGCCCAAGCTTACTACCAGCCACTGCAGTGCTAACAAGAGAGCATCTAATGCCATAGGAGTCAATCTAGAGGCCGGGGCTATGATGGGCGGTACCGAGGCAGTTGTATCAACCCAGTTAGGATTGAGCATGACAGCTCTTCTAGGCCAGTCTATAGGTTTCTCCACCGTTGGAAACACCGAGAGCATCGCTGCAAAACCTGCGTTACGTCTTCATGCAACACCGCGCCAATTCTAACCAAAAGAATCTGGGCTGCATACGTTGCCACTACCACTTGCCATATTAGCCACTGTAGCCAATCTTTTCCAAACACCAATTGATGTGGTCTTCACTGTGCTATTCTTCGTCAATTGGAACAGACAAATCAATGTAAGCCAGAAAAGAACTCACATGGTCAATGACTGGTAGCCTAAGTCCAGATCGAGCAGGATCACCCAAATCAACAAACCAATTTGATGTATTGCCGTACATGACAATAACAATTAGAGCACGAAGACCATAGAAGTTGTGGACCTCCTTATAGCAACCAAAAAGAGAGATTAGATAACGACGTTCTGGCATTGAAAAGTGGCAAAGGCAGCCACTATAGATCTTGTCGCCGCCACAAGTCGACCACGTTGGAGCACCGCTAGGGAGAGAAAATAGTTTTCAATTGTTTTTTTATTCAATGAAGTCAAATATCACTTTTTTTTTGAAGAAAGGAGAAACTTTATTACTGCATACAATTTACATCGTACATAAGGGCATCTTGGATAAAATCTGGAGCATGAAGAAACCAATCACAATGGACAATGGACTCATAACTATAGCTGGCTAATCTATGGGCAATAATATTGGCCTATCTAGGGACAAAACAGATTGTAATTTCCCTATTTGCAGCAAGGAGGTTCTGTAGATCTGTGATCAAAGCGCTCAAAGAAGAGAGATATGCAGTTGATGAGTTTATAGCCTGAACCGCAAGCAAACAGTAACTCTCTACAACAACATTTGTGATTGCATAGCAGACAGTAGCTCGAGTTCATTCCTCAACGTAAGTAACTAGATGTGTAATGGGGAACTAACAAACTCCATTCAATAAGAGAAGCCAGCGATGTACTGACCCATGAAGTTCCTAAGCACGCCCCCCGTACCACCATACTGAGTTGAAGGCAAGAAGCACCATCTACATTCAACTTCACCCTCCTATCTTCTGGAGGACACCAGTTCTTGGGGGGACTCGACTGGTCCTGCTGGGAATTAGCAGTAGAATGATTTGCCTGTAAGTATGCATCATACCATGCCATGGACGTGGCAATCATCTAAGCATTGGGTCGAATGTTGTCCCTCCATAGAACATCATTCCTATACTTCCATATACTCCAAACAAGAACAAGCAACTGATCAAAGGATTCAGGGGCTAAGGAGGTAGCCCGAGCCAACATCTAATCTTTCCACCTGAGTGTAGACCTAGGAATGGAAAATGGAGGAGCACCCACAATCTCCCTGGCAAAAGAACATTCACAGAATAAATGTTCTAAATTATCCACACCTCTAGAACAGACTACACACTGCAATGGACCTGTGTACCCTTTGGACTTTAAGGCTGCACGACTACGTAAATGATTATGCACCACTCTCCACCCAAAGATAGCCACTTTACTAGGAACTTTAGCCCTTCATAGGGCTTTCCAGATAGGACTGTAAGGATCCCCAGGAGAAGACGAAGCAAAGATATTGCCAACAAAGAAGTCACATGCTATTCTATAAGCACTCTTGACAGAGAAGTAACCCCGTTTCTCAAATTGGATAGCCACTTTACTAGGAACTTTCGCCCTCCATAGGGCTTTCCAGATAGGACTGTAAGGATCCCCAGAAGAAGACGAAGCAAAGATATTGCCAATAGAGAAGTCACATGCTATTCTAGTATTCTATAAGCACTCTTGCCAGAGAAGTAACCCCGTTTCTCAAACTTCCAAGACACCCTATCATGACCGAAATGAGAACTTAATTAAAGGGATGGAAAGCACTTGAGCAGCTACATGAGGCTCAAAACAAGCATGCATAGCTACATGATCCCAAGTTAAGGAATCACCATGAATTAAATCAGAGACACACTCAAAGATAGTATCATCCGGCCGAGAAATGGAATGATGAGATACATTTGGAATCTACTCATTATTCCAAATGTCCACGGACTGCCCATTGCCAATTCTCCATACAAGTCTTGCCTGTAACATAGGCCTAGCCTCCAATAAACTCCTCCACGAGTAGGAGGGCCGCTCACCCATGTCCACCGTAAGAAAGGAGCCAAAAGGATAGTATACTGCTTTAAATACTTGGGCTACAAGTCAGTCAGGCTTGGAAATCAATCTCCATCCCTGCTTAGAAAGCATTGCCAGATTATGAGCATGGAGATGTTTAAAACCTAATCCCCCTTTATCCTTTGGTAAACACATTCTTTCCGAAGACCTCCAGTGAATTCTTTTTTTCTCGTCAGTACTACCCCAAAAAAATTGACAACAAAGTTGCTGTAACTCATCACACATAGATTTAGGGAGCACATAACAATTCATCACATAATTAGGTAAAGTTTGGGCCACCACCTTAATTAACAATTCCGTCCTTGTTGGCCTCATTGGTTGTGTAATACAAATGGCTTGAAATAGATTTTGGTGGATTTTCTACTAAATTAAGGAGCAATGATGAATCACAAAATCATGTTGTTGTAGTGGTTGTTGAGAATTTTGATAAAGTTATTTCAATTATTATTGTTGTCGTCGGTCTCCAAATGATAAGCAAAGGCTGGTGGAAATATGTTTTAAAACGCTAAGGCATAAGTCGAGGCGTTTTCGGGAGAGCTTAAGTATGGTGTTCGGCGTTGGCCTTGAGGCGTAAGGCTTACGCCTTACGTATAAATGAGCTAATAGATGTAATTATTACTCTTATATACATCACATTAAGAGTAACTAAAAGAACATTATTAATTGTAATTCACTCATAATAAGTAATAAATAAAATGCTATAACCATATGATTCAACAAATTCACTCAAAAAGGATTGAAGGAAGAGAGTTTCAACTAAATATATCAAAAAGGAAGAGATGGAGCAAAAAAATCAATTTTACCTCTGATATTCAGATCAAATGAGTGCCACATGTCTCTATTCAACATAAATTTGATGAAATTTTAAAGGAAGTATCTCAATGGCCTAATTTTAAAGTTTGGGTATCTAAATAAGGGTTAATTACACATAAACGCATATTTTAATGTTTTTTTTGCCACAAGGCCACAAACTGTTTTTTTCCCTCATAAGGCCACCAACTGTTTTTTTTTCCCTCATAAGGCCACTAAATTAAAACATGTATTAAATTTTGGATATAAAAAATCAACATATTACATAACTGCCACTAGAGTAAAAAGTCAACAATCATCATCTCTCTCTTCTTCGGCGAGGTCTCCGGCGAACCTCCGGCGACCACAAAAGCTACTGTTACTAACATCAAAAGCTACTGTCGCTGGCAACAAAAGCTACTCTGGTGAGATTTCCCGCAACATCCGGTGAGGTAGCAAAAGCTAAAAGCTACTGTTATCGGCAAAAAAAGCTACTGGCAACTTCCGGCGAGGTAACAAAAGTAACTATCATCAGCAACCAAAGCTATTGTGCCAAAAAAAAAAAAGCTACTGTTACCAAAAAAAAAATTTCTCCCCAAAACCATAATCTACTATCCCCACCAACAAAAACTACTGTTACCAGTACCAAAAGCTACTATAACCAACAACAAATGCTACTTTCACAAATACCAGAAAGCTACTCTCACCAGCATCAAAAGATACTCTCACAAACACCATAAGTTTCTGTCACCAACAACAAAAGTTACTATCACCAACATTAGCGAGCTATTCTTACACTAAAGAGCTACTCCAGTAACAGAAGCTACTTTGACCATCAACAAAAGCTACTATCACAAACACAAAAAGCTACTGTCACCAGTAAGAAAAACTACTATAACTAATACGAAAAACTATTCTCAAAGACTTGCAATGCTCAAACAGAAGCTATGGTTAATGTGTTAAAAAAATACTACTCTATTATAACAAAAACTACTATTAATGTGTTAAAACACTACTCCAATATAACATAAGCTACTGTTAATCTTACAATTCCACACAACAAAACCAAAAGAAATCAAAACAATACAAACTAACAAAACCACCCCCCATCATACAAGAGCAGAACTCTTTTTCTCTCCCCTGCAAAATTCAACAACAGATGAATTCAAACAAATCCAAACCCATTCATTCCAATAAATCACAATCAAATCAAACCAAACTAAATACCTTCTAATTTTTTTCTGAAAACAAAAATCAAGCTAGAAGCCGGAAATACACAATGAAAATCAAGCACCGGAAAACGTAAACAAAAAGAGGGAGCAAAGGGTCAACAGATTGAGAAGAAGATTGGATTTAGATCTGAGAGCCATTTGCAGCTTCTGCTACTTCCATGGCATTCTAGATGTTCTTAACCACTCCCGTTTTTGCCTTGCTAGGATTCAACGGAGCTGAGGCTTGGAGATGACAGAGTTGTGGCTTGGAGACGAAGGAGCCGAGCTCATCATGACTCAATTTCGACGCCCGCCGCTCGCCGCCACCGGTTAAATTCTTTGATTAAGAAGAAATATTAGATTCTGGCTCAATGGAGAGCAACTCAGGTTCTTATCTTCATCTTCATCTTCTTGGACGGAAGTGAGTTTTGAGGCTGTACATGAACGTGGACGATTCTACCGCCACTGACGATGACCTTTGCAAGGGGCTGTGGAGGCCTGTGTTATCTCAGCCACCAGATCAAGGTTTTCTATTATATGGTGATGAGGCCGAGGTTAGGAGTTGTGCGCTTTGAAAACATCGACTACTTCAGAGCTGAGCCACCAGATCATAACCGCTCGTCGGAGAACGACTTTGCTTCGAATTTAAGCTCCTTGCCGCTGGCTCGATGATCGGAAGCTCGAGGTTCCTCATCTTCTTGTGCTGCCACCATTCGTTTTAGATCAGAGCGATGGTAGAGCTTTGGGGCCGTTTCAAATAAGACAATCCAACAGCCGGATCCTCACGGATCGCAAACTGAGAAAACCAAAATTACCTAAATCTAGCATGCTTCAATTAATCACAATATGACCTCATGATATATCGACATGCTCTTATTGACAAGCAGGTGACAACCATGAAAACAAAACCCAAAAGCTTGGCTGGACGTGCCGCCGGCAATCCCCAAATTGTGTCATGATACCTATGCCAAAATTTTCCCCACAACATGTACAACAACTTACACAACCACACTGAAGTCAGATTGTAAGCCATTTGGCCGGAATTTACCTCAAAACAAAAAAAAAACCTATTGAAACCCTAGAATATCTAATCTAAAATTCGATCTCCAAACTTCAAATTGTTGCAAGCTGCTTGAAGGGAAGCGTCTCGGTCTCCTGGGCTTCAAAAGCCTTCAAGAATCATCGTCGAAGGTGGCCAGAATTGTGAGTTTTGACGAGACCCTGACGCAGCGCCGCCATAGAGCTTCTCCGCCTTGCTGCGCCTTCTACAGCTCGAATCATGCAACGAGGCTACCACAATCTTAGAGAGGGAGGAGAGACGAAGAGATTGGGACCGGTAGCGCTACCAATGGTGGCCGGACAAAAAATGGAGGCTATTTCTGGTCGAGAGAGAGAAAGAGTATCAGGTTTCCAAAAAAGGAAGCTTGGTTTTTTTTTTTCCCAATTTTCTGAAATTTTTTCCTTTATACAAAAATGGAAACTTTTTTCGATGACTATAATTTCTCCATACGAACTCCGATTTTTACGTTCCGCATGTCCACGAATTTGAATACACGCTCTCTACGATTTCCATGAAGGAAGTTTTCACAAAATGCTAACATATAAAAATTCAACCCTTGAATCGAAGCACTCTGAGCGAATAATTGTTTGAAATAATTTCTAATTATCTATTAATCATAAGAACAAAGCATCGAAACCATAATTTGTATTAACTGGGACATTTATTAATTTCATGTAAAATACAAGAAATTAAAATGAAAATCCAGGTCATTACATCTGTATTGACATTGTGGGTTCAGGAAATTGTCATATAATTGTTCTAAAGAAAAAAAAAAAAATATTTTCATGTATTTTGTGTCTATGTTTGAACCATCATGCCTTATGTATTTTGATTCTTCATCTTGTTTGTTAATTGTGTTTGAAAATTAGGGCGTGACAAGTATGTTACTTAGACTTGGGCCTGAGTCTTACTGGCTGACCTATGGTAGAGGATATTGGGCTTACCAAGTTCTGGATTCGGGTGGCTTTTCCATAAAATTTTGAATCCCGGACAGACCTCGGTTCGGTACCTAATCTTTTATTTTTTATTGGGATCAATACCAGCGAGGAACTACATGACTTATTGGTTTGAAGTTGTCAGCAAGTTTACTAATAGATTCTGCAGAAAATTTTTGCTTTCTATTTCTTTAGTTTACTCCCCCTTAAGCTTCACTGAATAGGTGGAGTGGTATTGTGTTTAGCGGTCTCTCTTTTTGACTGCTCCACTAGGGCGGATCACTATGTAATATTGCTTTTTTCCGATTGATAAAATGGTTTACCTCCTTCTACTCAAAAAATTTGGATAAAAGGTAGTAGGCGGGACTTTCAAGTTCCAAAATTTTAATGCCTACCAGTTTTTTTATTTTATTTTTTTATGCTGTGAGTTTCATTGGTTACCTATTCCAAATGTATGATATTTAGTTATTTTCATGGCTATGAGATTGGTTGTTTTATGCTTTGACATTGATTTTTTGTGTTACCTTGTCAAGAGGTATATAGGTTTAGATATCTTTTCGTTATTTGATTTATTGGTTACCTATTCTAGGGTATATACTATTTAATGTTATGGCTTTAAGGTAGTAGACGTGACTCCAGTATCTAAAAATTCAATGCCTATAGGCTTTCTTTTTTGTTTTTATGCCATGAATATATTTCATTGATTACTTATTCTAAATATATGATACTTAGTGATGTTCATGGCTATGAGCTAGGTTGATTTATGCTATGAGTTTCCTCTGATACTATGTCAAGATGTATATAATTTTATATTATCACATTGCTATTTGATTTATTACTTACCTATTCTAGAGATATGTTATTTAATATCATATTTGTAAAGTAGTAGGTGTGACTTTCAAGTTCTAAAAATTTAATGTGTGCTAGCTTATTTCAAAGGTATATTTAGTTATGTTCATGGATATGAGGTAGGTTATTTTATGTTATGATTTTTTTCTGATACCCCGTCAAGGGGTCTATATATATGTGTGTGTGTGTCATTTTTTTGTGATTTATTAGTTACTTATTCTAGAGGTATGTTATTTAATATCATGGATAATATGTTTAGGGTGCGACTATTGCCACCCTATTAACTACTTTGTTCACCCTACAAGTTTCTGATTTTTTTAAAATACTAAAATATCCTAATATGAAATTACATTAATAAAGGATAAAATCTTACTAAAAATTTAAATTTTTTTTTTATTACCCTTACAGAATATGTACTTAAATTTCATTTGTAATCTTTTCATTCATCGTTAAACCCAGTGAGACTAATTGACTAAGACTTCATGAGATTGACTAAGAGAGATGAGGAGGATTTTGGCAACTTGAGAGAGACACTGAGGAATTTGAGTTAAGCCCTATATTGGAAAAGGGTATTTTTGGTATTGTAAATGGGTGAACAAAGTAAACATGAAACTAGAACAATATGTGTAGGGTGAGAAGAGAATGTAGGGTAAACAAAGTAGTTAGTAGAGTGGCAATAGTCACACCTTATGTTTAACATCATGGCTATCAGTAGACCTGTAAATGAACCGGATTTGGATATGATCAACCTAAATCCAAATCCATTTACTTAAAAAAAAAAAAAAATCAATCCAAACCCGCTCCATTAACCTGGCGGATCATTGATAGTTCGATTCAAATATGTATCTGCCGGATTAACGGATACCTGATCTGCTAATCTAACCCGTTTATAATTTCAAAAATTTTAAAATTTTAGATAGTAATATTAAATTTATATCATGATACCTTATAAAATATTAATAAAATATTAAAATAATATGAAGAGTATCATCAAAAGTAGAGTTACATTATCAAAATTCTTAATGCTTCTTGGAATCTTAAGTGATAGACTGTCCCTTGCATTTCTGCAAATATTTGTATTAGAAATTCTTAATATTTTATATTTTTTAAAAATAATAATATATTAATAAAATTCATATTTTATTATTACGAAAACGGGTTGGATCATTAACTGATCAGATCGACCTAAATCCATATTTGATCTGTTAAATAAACAGGTTAATGGATTCGGATCATTAACGGATCAAAATTTTCGATCCATCCGTCCAATAGCCACGGATCTGGAGCGGGTACGGATCAAAATCCGGTCCATTTACAGGTCTAGTTATCAGGTAGGGGAGCCATTATAATGGTGACCACTTTAATAAGGACTAGTTGAGGACTTTCTAATTAACGGTTTGGAAGACCCACTTTTTAATTATATTACGGCAAATCAAGTGACGTTCATGGTTAACCAACATTTTAACTAGTCATCATTTTAGTGGTTATCATTAGAAGTTTTCCCATAAGGTAGTAGGCATGACTTTCAAGTTATAAAAATTTGAACGTTAGCTTGAAATTGATAAGAGGTGTGACCTACCAGTTTAAAATTAAAAAATTAAAAATCTGAACATCAGCTTAAAAAACATGGCCTAAAAAATTAACCAGTTTTTTAATTTTTTTTTTTTATATTATCAGTTTCATTGGTTACCTATTCTAAATATATGATATTTAGTGACGTTCATGGTTATGAGGTAGGTAGTGTTATGCTATGAGTTTACCTTGTCAAGAGATATATAGTTTTAGATACGTCATTGCTATGTGATTTTCAATTAGGACAAATATAACACTTTAATCCATGAGTTAGTAGGGGAGAAGGTTTGTAATTTACCTTTTTTTTTTTTTTTTTTTAGAATAAGTTACTTTCATTCACAAAAGGTTTGAAAGTTACGACATTTTTTTTTTAGTGATCTCTGTCATGTTCATGCACAAAAAAAATGTGCGAATTTGTGATAGTTGCCATAATTAAGTGTGACATGAATAAATAGTTGCCATAATTAAGTGTGACATGAATAAATAGTTGCCATAATTAATTGTGACATAAATAAATGCTTGGCTCAGGGACCCCTTGACTTGTTGTGCAAAATTTATGGCATCAAATCCTCTGTCCCAAAACCCCGTCTCCTTCTCTATCTCCCATTCAAGTTGTGACACCTGTCCCACTTATTAATACTCTATTAACTCTTTTTTTTTTTGAGCTATTAAACGTTGAAAAGTTTTAAATACACACCCCTAATTACTTAATACACACTCCATACTTAATACACCACTCATTTAATTTCTTATTCTAATATTCTACTAAATACACAACCCAAAATACCTAAAATATCCTTAATCTCAAAAATCATGAAATATCTATATTGATGTTTTTAATGATTACTTGAGTTACATATTCTGAAATCCATAAAGATTTATTATTTTTCTCTTTAAATAGATGCATATAAAGAAGTTTTATATTATTTGAGTTCTCATCCACCAAACACCATGTTGATCAAGTATAAAATTATGAGTTGAACATTTAACCAAAACTACTATTCTATCATATCAGTAGGACTGGATTCCATATTGACAGGATCAGGTCTCCCCAGAGAGAGAGAGAGATCTGCTTTTGCGAGAGCAAAGACCAAAAATTAAAAAAAAGTAGGTTAACAAAGGTTAATGGCTGTTAAATTGTCTTAGGGCAACTCCAACCATGGGGTTCAAATTCAGATTTGGGAGAATTATAGGACTTCTCATCTCCAACCATGGTTTTTGGGGGGTGTTGGTCCTAAATTTATAGGACTTGGGCTCATCCCAAGTCTCATATTTGAGACTTTTCCAAGACCAGGACTGGTCACTGTAGCATCGGGGCCACCAAGTAGGCTGTCTCAGCCCAACAGATGAAGAGACGCGCCTGGAGCTGGGCATGAAGGAGACGCGCGCTTCCGGTGGAAGGGAGAAAGGGAGACGCGCGTATGAGCTGGAGAGAGAGAAAAGGCTGAGAAGTCTGGTTCAGGGGCCCCACGTCTGCTGTGTTTTGTCCCCTGCCGACCATTGGAACCCCCAACGGTCATATCTATTGAAGGGCTCTGATCAGTCCATTTTGAAAATGGACGGTTAGATGTTGGGTTAATTTGGTTTTTTTTTTTTTGTCTAGACCAACTCTTCCGCTCAAAAGCCTCAATCGCATATGCCCAGTAATTCTCATCAATAAATTTCGAACTATGAAATCCAGGATTCATGCTATTATAAAGAAACTTAGGTAGTCTTTTGGTTTCAAGGGAAGTCCAAATCACCCGCATGATATAACCCTAAGAAGCAAAAGGAATCTAGAAACTGAAATTTATTAAGGCTATTCTACCTCTCTAAATCTAAAATGCCTTGATTCTTCTATTAGGAGCAGATGGTGAAGAAAGAAAAAGACCAAATGTTATGCATACTTGGTGTAGAGGTCGGAAACTCGGAATTCATATGGGTCAGTTTGTATGGTGTTGTCGATGATCTGGTCTGCATTGCTATTCTATCATATCAGTAGGACTGGATTCCATATTGACAGGATTAGGTCTCCCCAGAGAGAGAGAGATCTGCTTTTGCGAGAGCAAAGACCAAAAATTAAAAAAAAGTAGGTTAACAAAGGTTAATGGCTGTTAAATTGTCTTAGGGCAACTCCAACCATGGGGTTCAAATTCAGATTTGGGAGAATTATAGGACTTCTCATCTCCAACCATGGTTTTTGGGGGGTGTTGGTCCTAAATTTCCACACGGTGCAGACGTGAGCAAAGATCTCTTGCGTCATGGGGAGCGGGATCGGGGCGCGCTGCTTCTTGATCATCATCCCCAACCGAGATCTCCAATCGCCGTCCATTCCTCGCTCGGCAGAGATGGTGGAGGGATGTCGAGATCTTCATCCCCAACTGCCTCGCCAATCACCGTCAAATCCTCGTCCAACAGGGATGGTGGTTGTTGTCCACTGGTTGAACTCGCTAAGTCGACTCGGTCGAGGAAGGAAAAGAGAAAGAGAGAGAGAGAAAATCTCTGAGAGGAGTCGACAGAGAGAGTCTGAGGGGTTTGTTAATTAAAATGAGGGTAACATTGTCATTCATGTTTAAATTGGGTAAAAGGGATTAAAAACTTTTTAGTGGAGTAAGTGGACAATTTTTAAAGAGTTGCCCTTAGGGCAAGTTCACTGGGCATCCTATTGCCCGGGCACCACGTCAAAAGGAGCAAAAAACTTGACCCAGCTCACTATTCACCTTTCCACCGGGCTTGGGGCAAAACCACAGTGGGAGGCCCAGGTCACTAACTCGGGTAGGAGGGTGACCGAGCCCGTGACCCAGGATGCCAGCGTGGCCCAAAAAACTGACGCTCGGGGAGATGCGCCGCGGGGGAAGTGAAGCGCAGTTTCTTGTCGTCTAGCGGGGACAACGTCTGCAGGCGCGTAGCAGCCGTTTTTTTGTCGTCTTCTGGCGTGATGCGGCGACGTGGCGTGTAGCCGTTGGGCTACTTTGCAGATTTGAATGCAACGGTCCACAGATCTGGACCGTTGCTTATGAAACTGAAATGCATCTGACGGCCAACATGAAAATCGATTTGCAGAGGTTAAAAAAAAAAAAATACCGTTAGATTTCAACGGTAACAAAAAAAAATATAACCAAAATTTTCTATAAATACCTTACCTCCTATTTTACTTCTCACACCAAAAAAATCATCTTTCTTCCTCAATATTTTTTTTGTTCCTTCTCCTCAAAGCTTTCATACTCTACAATTTTTTTATTCCAATATGAGTGTACGAGGCAATACGATTGTCCAACCCGTAGGAGATCCAAGTATTGACGGGACACGTTGGCAGACTAATGAAGACATTCAATTGTGCAAGTCTTGGAGGGCTGTTAGCCAAGATCCGGCAAAGGGTA
>BDJD01001629.1:44291-68043 GCA_002564525.1 Rosa multiflora
ATATAATTTGTCTACCAATAAAATTTTCTTTGGTTGCATTTTCAAATTGTTTATCAATACTATTTATTTACATCATACATTTCTCATTTTCAAAATTTTTTTTTATAAAATATTCGATGAACAGTAACTGACTGGTGACCCTGACCCAATGGGTGGAAGCAAAGATCCAGTGGCAGTGAATAGTTTCCTGCCCTGGTGCCCTGGTGACCCAACGGGTGAACTTGCTCTTAGGTGGCAGGATATGTGTCACAACTGAAAAGAGGATTTTTTATTTTTTTTTGAAGCGAAAATTTATCATACCAAATTAATGTGGGCTAGGCTTGAATAAATTTTGTGTCTCCTCTCGATCCCTAAGACCCCACATTAAGTCCATTAATTAGCAAGACTCGTACGGTTGTACCTGGCGTAGCTATTCTATTATAAATAGCAAAGCAGCACAACGCTCTTCAACTCACACAAGTCATTCATTCGAAAATTTTCGACTCAATATTGAATTAGTGATAAAATGTCTTCACAAGTTTTAGCATCTCAATCTCAAGCTCCACATACCAGACCTTCAGCTAATTACACTCCAAGCATTTGGGGTGATCATTTTCTCTCTTATGCTAAGGCGGTAAGATATATAGCAATTCCTACTAGCATATATGTGTACAATTAGAGCATATATTGGTTTGATTTTCATCCATATATATGATCAGAAAGTTATTCTTTCTTGATTTATTTATTTATTTATTTTGTTACAAACAAATTAGTTTTTCTTTTTTGAATTTGCCTCTATATGAAGTGAACCATATATATACAGACACACACACACAGACATACAACGCCCTTCTAATGAGAGATCCATTTTTTGGTTTTTTCTAGAGATAGGGCATTAAACTAGCTTTTCGATTATATTTCGGCATCTTAACCGTTCTGTTTTTAATTCTTAATGTGTAGATCACTTCTTAGAATTTTCAGCCAAATTGATTATTGTTAAGGCATTCAAAATGGCAACTTAAGATTATAAGTATGAACGGTTCAAGTTTGACAGATTTGGCTCGTTCATTGATTTATTCTAGTTTGATATCTTAACAATCACCGATTTGATTGAAAATTTGTAGAAGTGATCTACACATTAGGACCTAAAAACTGAACGGTTGAGATGCCGAAATGTGATCGAAAAGTTGGTTTAATGTCATATCCCTATAAAAGACCAAAAAAAGGCAATCTCTTAGTGGAAGGCCCTATATACACACACACTGGTTTGATTTCCTACATGTGATCACACAGTTTCTCTTTTCTTAATTTGCCTCCGTAGGAAGTGGACTTTAATCTCAAGCAACGTGTCCAAGAACTTAAAAGAGAAGTGAAAATGATCCTCATGGTGCCAGCAAAAGAGCCTTCACAAAAATTGAACTTAGTTGATGACATTCAGTGCCTAGGCGTATCTTACCATTTTGAAAATGAGATCGATGAAATTCTGAAACAAATTTACCAGACTACTTATGGTAGTGATGTGCAATATGATGATGATCTTTACACTACTGCTCTTTGTTTGGTGTTCCTCATCCGTGTTTTGTATTTAGAAAACACAAAATTATATATGTGATATGTGACTAGCCAGATACTTGCTATAGACATTAGCTTCATCATGATTTTGTAATCTCTTATTTGAATTTATAATCCCATGCCTAGTATTTGTTATCTCTTTGTCTATATATAGATAATTCGGCTACTTAGACAACATGGTTATAATGTTTCAAGTGGTAGGTGTTCCTCATCCGTGTTTTGTATTTAGACAACACAAAATTATATATGTGATATGTGACTAGCCAGATACTTGCTATAGACATTAGCTTCATCATGATTTTGTAATCTCTTATTTGAATTTATAATCCCATGCCTAGTATTTGTTATCTCTTTGTCTATATATAGATAATATGATATATAGAGGCTCATCTATTGCGGGCATTGGCTGGTGATGCAGATATGTTCAACAAGTACTTCAAGGAGGGTAATGACGAGAAATTTAAGGAATCTCTTTTGAGTGATGTATCAGGACTATTAAGTTTATACGAAGCCACCCATCTTAGGATACACGGTGAAGACATACTCGAAGAGGCACTAGCCTTCACCACCACACATCTCGAGTCGATGAAAGACAGTTTAAGCCCTCCACTTTCGAAACAAGTAGCCCATTCCTTAAATCAGCCACTACATAAGGGCATCACTAGGGTGGAAGCAAGATATTACTTATCAATCTACCACGAATGCAATTCACATAATGAAACTCTCCTGACTTTTGCGAAGTTGGATTTCAACCTGTTGCAGCAGCTCCATCAAAACGAACTTTGTGAAATTACAAGGTTAATCAACCATTAAACCACATCCATATACGTGTGTGTGTGTCTACTGGATAAATGAATGCTAGGTGGTTTTAAGAATTACTCAATATAACTTAATTGTAGGTGGTGGAAGGACTTGGACGTGAGAAACGAGCTGCTGTTTACAAGAGACAGAGTTACTGAGGTTTACTTCTGCTGGGCTTCATCAGTCTGCTTTGAACCTGAATATTCCTTTGCTAGGAGGACATTATGCAAAGTTACAGCCCTGGCATCCATTCTCGATGACATTTATGATTTGTATGGCACATTCGAAGAACTAGAGATCTTTACTGAAGCTATTGAGAGGTTAATCTATTACTAATCTGAAATTACTTTTCATTACCTAGCCTATCTAAAATTGATCGTCCAATAGTGAAGAATTATTGAAATATAGTGTGTTATCTTATATATCTGCATTTAGTTTAAAGAGTATTTTGGGTAATTTTAAATTGAAGGACTAACTCCTTACCCCCTAAAATAGACTAACTAGAACTAGTCAAATGGTGAAAATATTCATCAAAACAATCTAGGCTTAATCGAGAAAGTTAGTTTTGTATTTCTTAGCTTTATTTATTTATTTAATAATTTTGATTAGGTGGGATATATGTTTCATGGATGCACTGCCAAACTATATGAAAGTCTATTATAAGGCATTGTTAGACGTGTATACTGAAGTTGAAGAAGAGCTTGCAAAGGAGGGAAAGTTGTATCGAATCCATTATGCCATAGAAGCTGTAAGCTCATCCATTACTTTTGAGTGTGTCTGTGTATGTGTATATATATAGATATACACACACTAGTTTACGGGAAATAACAACTTTTTTTAGCAATTAGAAATTATTGATCAATTAATTTGAGTTGATCATTGTGTCTCATATAGATGAAAAAGCTAGCTCAATGTTACTTTCTTGAAGCGAAATGGTTCCACCAGAAACATGTACCAACAGTGGATGAGTATATTGCCCTATCATCACTGACGTCAGGCTACCCACTGCTTGTGACCACCTCTTTTGTTACAATGGGAGATATTGCTACACAAGATTCCTTTGACTGGTTGGCCACTTATCCCAAACCTGTGAAAGGGTGTGCAATAGTTGCCCGACTTATGGATGACTTGGTGTCTCACAAGGTACGTACATACACAATTATACAAACTATTTTTCTCTTTCAATGATTAAAACAACTTTTTAAAGCTCTGCATTTTAATCTACATAATCATGTACGTATGTCTCTTCATTTGTAGTTTGAGCAAAAAAGAGGACATGTTGCGTCAGCCGTAGAGTGCTACACGAAAGAATTTGGTGCCACACAAGAAGAAGCAATAATTGCATTGCGTAGAAAGGTGAGTGGCGCATGGAAGGACATAAACGAATCGTTCCTCTTCCCCAATGCCATTTCAAGGCCACTGCTGACTCGAATTCTTAATTTAGCATGCGTCATGGATGTTGTTTACAAGAATGAAGATGGTTACACTACTGATCAACATGGTATGCTCAAGGATCTTATAGTTTCTACACTAATCCAACAAGTGCCTGTATAATATTTCAAGTTACTATTCATTTTGTTTGTATAACTATTATTACGGTCTCCCCACAAGTCTTATGAATAATTGGTTACATTACTACAACTTTGGTCATAAGATTATGATTTGGGCCACTATTTTGGAATTTGTGTGTATTAAAAGTTATGTACCAACGTTTAAAATAAAGTGAGTTGCTATGGACTGGGCAGTGGGCACCAATATTAGTCAGAACACTAATACTCAAATCTGTTTTGAATAATGAAGATGATGGTTTGCATGTTATTCTTTTGTTACCATTGTTTCTATGTGGTTTTGAGAAGAATAAGAATCACCATGAGAGCAACCAACTTCGAGTTTCATATCTGTCATCCATGAACAGAGGTCAGAGAGAAGACAGGGGTTGCTGACCTTCGACTCTCCGATGCCTAAGTTAGATACATGTAAGATTCTAAATAAGGTAGGACTAAGTGGAGAATGATTGTTTACCTTAATGAGAGGATATGGATGTATATATAATGTAGGTTTGAGCTTATCACCCTTTTATTTCTAGTGTGAGCCCAAAAGTGGCCTATTGAAGTTGGGAATGTGTGATTTATGTATGCATTAAGCTTTGGGCCCGTCTTGTGGAATTAATGCCCAAGTCTCTTTTGGTGGCCAGTTGACTGTGTTCGTCCGGTGTTTGTGTACTATATATATATATATATATAGAGTATAATCAACCATAATTACTCCCATCTTGACATCTATTATCAGTAAATTTATTCTTTTTCTACACTCTACAACAAATGTAACAAGAGAGTTTCTATTCATTTCTCTAAAATTAGCATTTGGATCTCTATTTTTTTCCAAGTTATAATTGACTTTGTCAACTTGAGAAATTATTCCATGGTCCCGGAGTACCACGTGGCACTGCCATGTGGTGGTTCCAACTAATAATATCACTCAAATGTGGTGTGGTGGAGACCATACAGGGGGGTTAAAAAAAGAAGAAAAATTAAGGGCAAAATACTGTTTAGTCCCTGAAGAATGCTTTCGGCCTTGTTTCAGTCCCTACTTTTCTAATTTAATTTGAAAAGTCACCGAGGTCACAATTTCATGTCTAATAGGTCCTTGGCGTTAAGATTCCGTCAAGTTAGACCGTTATGTTGCTGATGTGGCATTCCAAGCCAGACCACCTCAGCATTTGCAGGCCATGCAACCTGTAAATTGTCCAAAATAACCCTTCTTCTTCTTCACACCCAAATCACCATAACCACCACCAAGCTCTCTCTCCGAGCCCAATCCCTTGCCGCCTCGTCTGAAACTGAATTAACCAGCCTCTCTCCCTCCTCTCTTACTCAAAGAACTCAAACTCAAATTCCCTCTGTTGCTGCAGCACTAAAACTTGAACATGCTCAAAGTCTCATAGAGCAGTTTCAGAAACCACCACATCCTACTCCATTTGTCACTACACCCAATCCGACCACCCTTACCCTCCACCACAACCACCCCCAGACCCACTTCTCCAAGCCACTGCCTCTCAACTCCTCATTTCTAATCCCCCAAATCCCTACCTTCACCACCACCAAAAGTACCACAACCGCCACCGAGCTCAACCAACAATTCCATTGGAATCAACAAATTCCAAGAACTATACCTGCATAATCAATCAATCCAACATATCCAACATATAGGCATTTCCAAGTTCATCAAAAACCAAATTCTACCTCAAATTAACCCCAATTCTTTCTTTGAAACCCAAAATTACTAGAAAACAATCAATATGAAGCACTGAGATTGGGTTACCTATCCCAATCCTCAGCCTGCTTCAGCAAAATAGCAATCGCATGCAGCGTCGCCGCCATCACCATCTGCCTCGTACCCGCCATCACTGTTAGATTCCGTAGTCTGGTTCATCTTCCATTTGGATGGAACCGGACCGAAGTCGTGGTCATTGAAGCTCTACCTCTGTGGCCAAACTATGATCACGAGATCTAAACCAGAGCTCGATTCTTTGAGGAGCCTAACAGTGTCGGTGAATCGGAGGTCGAGGCCCTCACCGTCCTCACCCCTGACATGAGATCGAGTTCTCAACCACTGCTCCGATCTCTATTGCAGCAGTGACGCCAGGTTTCGCCGCCGGCAAGTAGCGCTACAGATTTGCACCGAGGACGACCCACCATTGTCCAGTCATGAACCGCGCTTCTGCTGAGAAACCGAGCTACAACCCCAGACCAACATCCTCTCTCGGGCAGGAGCGCCGGCGGCGTTTGGCTAGGAGAGATTAGAGGAACTGAATTGTTTTCCTCTTTCTCTTCGCGCTTGTGGAGTGGAGATGTTGAAGACCAATAGACTGAAGGCATCTCCCATTGAATGAAGTCTCCAAGAAGTTATTCAAGTATTGCCGCTGGTGGTGTAGCGCACCAGATCTCTGCCCTTGCCTCCCTACCCCATTCATTTCTCCCTCTCCCTCTCCCTCTCCCCTACCCAACCCGAAAACTCTAATCGCACCCCTCCAAACTCAGATCGGGACACATAAAGATATCAAATCATAAATCACCGCAACGAATAAAGTTTGAACCTTCGGGTTTACTCTCTCTCTCTCTCTCTCTTCTTTTTCTGGTGTGTAGTGCAGAAGCTGAACTGAAATGGAAGGCAGAGTAATGTTATGAGAGGAAGAAGAGATTGTAGCAAGAACGAAAAAGAAAAGAATTAAAAAATTAAAAGGGGAGGCTAGCGTTATTTTCGACATTTTAACATCCACATGCTTATGTGGCGTTGAGTTGGCATCTACCGATCTGCCACGTCAGCTAGTTAACTAAGCATTTAGACGGCGAGGACATATTAGACACGAAACTGTGACCTCAAGGACTTTTTAGATTAAATTTGAAAACCAGGGACTGAAACGAGGACGAAGGCATACTTCAGGGACTAAACAGTATTTTACCCAAAAATTAATTTAAGAGACCAATCAGAAATCACTATGTCACATGAGCCAATAATATCACTCTAAACCACTACGTGTACAATGGTCCGGAACCATGTTATAATTTTCCTGTCAACTCATGTCAAATTACCAACAAGGACAAAAAAAGGGAGAAAAAAAAAAGTCTCTTCTGACCTCCATGAACTAGTATATAGTCTTCAAGGTACAGAAAACCTTCTCCTCCAACGTGAGCCCCCCCTTTGTCTTTGAATTTCAATCTTACATTTCTAGATTATACCATGAATTTTAACTTAGATATTCAATATGAGTGATAGAGAGAGAGAGAGAGAGATATACAAAAGCAGCATGGAGAGAGACGGCTACCTAGGAGGCTTTTTAGTTTTTGTTCAGTTAATTGTAAATTTAGATGCAGATGAAGGATGTCCCTTTTATTCTTATCGTAAATAGTCATGTGCCTATTCTTTTAGCCTTTGTTAGTTTTCAATTTCAAATCTGCACGTTTCGCTGATGAAATTGTACACCCTCAGTCTGGTCTAGTCGTCCACACTACACCACCAATGGTGGAGCACATAACCAAAGATGTGATAGTTCAAATCCTGGAGAGGTTGCCGATCAAATCCTTCCGTCACAGAGTCCTCATCTCCACCCCCAATGAATCTGAATTTGAATCTTGAGACTTGGCAACAACGTCTTCGTTGTCATCATTTGGAGAGAATTCTTTGGTGAGAAAGCTTAGGTGCCCTTCTAATCGATCGGGCTGTTTGTTGGCCACTAACGATTACAAAGTTCTTGCAGAACTTGAATACCATGGGGAGAAGGCAGACCTGGCCAATGTCATTGCTTTTGATCTGGCCAAAAAGGAGTTCCGGTTCATATAGGGGCTTCCTTCTGTTTTTTACTATCACTTTGATGAGGAGCATCTAGTTCATATAGGGGCTTCCTTTAGAGGAACCTGTGTGTATTTAGTCATGGGAATACTGATGATGTTGATTGTTGATTTGTGGATCATGAGATAATATAATGTGGCAGAGTCGTGGACGAAGCCGTCGACTTCAAGGTTTCTGATCTGCCTAAGGAGACATATTTCTTGAGGCCCATCTTGGTGATGGAAATCGGTACCATTTGATCTTTGCTAGGTTCATTGTATTCATGGAATTTTTGTTTGAATAAACGACAATACTGTGACATGTTTCGAAATTCACTTACAGTGAGCAATATGCATAGGAACTTAAAAGAAGAGACTTACTTCTTCATGAACAACAACCAACTCTTCCCTGGTGCGAGCATCAGGGTCTTCGATGCCTAGGAGTTCCTTGCGCTCAACTTCTCTTGTGTCCCTAATCCCAATGGTGAGCTTAACATTCATATCACAAAGCATTACAAATTCAAACGAGATTGAGAAAATGAACAAGGGAATTGCTCAAGGATATTGTATTTTATACCTCATTAATTGAAAATCATGTTTCGGTTCTTCTTATGAAGTTCCAACTTCCAACACCTATCAACAATAAGAGTGAGTAACAGAGCCAATTGAATAAGAAAGTTAGAAAACCTATTAATCTATGAATAAAAGCGCCATTGATTTAGCTAATTCACAATGTCTAGGTACGTTTAAATCATAAACAATAAAGAAAGAATTGCATATGCCTACTAGAGGCAATCAACCATGTCACTCACAAAATCTAGGAACCATTCTTGATGTAGTGAGTGACTTGAAACCATGAACTACAGAGGAATAAATAGAGAAGAGCTCAATACAAGTTAGAAACACCTTGAATAAGCATGTGGTATTAGGGAAAAGAACGGTAAAAGATGGCAGCAACTATGCCATAGGATTACCCTTATCATCTTCTTCATCTTCCAATCTACATTGCTGAGTCAAGTATAATAAACTTTGTATTGAAGTAAATAATTTGCCTAGTTTGTTTGTGGTCGGGGGAGTTGGTACTTACCCACAGGACTTCCAATTTTCCAAGAGGTGATGATATCTTGCCATTTGAAATAGATACAAAAAAAAAAAACAAAAAAACAAAAGCGGTAGCCCCATGAAAACTCTGCTGCTATGTAGATGGAATTGAAATTCAAACAATCTCTCCCTGAGGAACATCATAGTTGTCAAAGCAGCAGCTAATCTGCAAGTAAAAAAGCTCCAGAAAATCAAACAGATGTTAGCACCCCAAAACACACACCCATGTACATCTTGATCTCTAGCAAAAGCTAGACACTACTTTAATTATATTGGCAGTCTCAAAGCACCAGAGTCCAAACATCAATCTCTAATATGAATTGATTTTGCAGAAAAAAATAGTACGTGAGATTGTAAAGCAAACAACAAATACAGATAGATTTCATAATCAAAACCACAATTTCAAACAACCCATACAAACCCAAACCAAACACTCACCTCTTTTCCTGCTGAAAACTATCCCCCAAACTCGATCAAAATTTTCGAATCCACCTCTCCAGAAACAAACCCAAATCCTCCCCTCGAAGTACACCACAATCTTGAATCCCTCCTCTTCTCTTTCCCACCCCAACAACCTACGATGATTTCTGCTTCTCCTTTAAGCTGTGAAAACCTTTGTTGCAATACATAGATATGGTAGTTGAGTAGAAGGCCCAAGCGAAGAGGAATCAAGGTATGAGAAGTAGATGGATGTGTAGATCAGTGGATACAAAATCCAAATCAGGGGGTCACTTAAGCAAAGGATTCCACCCCGATCGCCATCAGGAAGCCTTTTCATCACCCTTGCAGTCCAGCTTTTCCGTTTGTCCCCAAACCCCAGCCGAGCACTCAGACCCATTTCTTCTGTTCTGTAGATGCTAAACCATTTAGGGTTTTTTAATTGATTTTTCTTTTTAGCCTTTGGGTGCATTTTTGTTTTTATATTGCCTCTTGAACTTACAAATGTCCCGCACTCCCGCTTTTTATTTTCATTTTTTAAAACCCGCCTTCCTCTAATATTAATAAGTTTAGGGTTTAGGGATTAGAGATTAGGGATTAAGGGTTAGGTTTTAAGGCTTATGTCATCATAATGGCTAACTAAATGTTTTTTGGTTTAAGAAATTTTTGAATATACAAAAAAATTTGGTTTAAGATCTAAATGTTTTGTTTGTATAATCTATGTTTGAGGCAAGGCTACGTCCACTTAGAGATTCCACTAGTAGTGAGGCCAAGTAGCCTTTGTAGTGATACAAGTATAGGGATCATGGATCCATCCCTTTCTAAGAAGGGGAGGACTTCCCTTTATAGTTAAAGGAAGTCTCATTCTATTATAATTTTCGATGTGGAACATAATACACATATTTACTTCTCTTGAAGTTTCTTGGAGATCATGGGAGGGTGGCCTCCCTACGAGGTACCGGCAGACCTCCACCATAGCGAGGTAGCTCGGGTGTCGGACTATCGGATGCATGCTACAGGTGAGCCTAACCATGTCGTGGGGCCCACCTATGAGGTCGTTCCATATGCTTGGTGGTATGTGATATAGGCGGTATGTACAAGTCTCCGAGTAAGAGGCGCTTCTTGGTTGGGGAGTTTAATTATGAATTTATGATACCGCCAAGTGTGAGTGACGACCTCGTTGAAGCCATACCCATACTAGTCCCCGAACTCCGTAAGTAAGAAAGGACTCTTCCGGGTCTTGTAAAGTGTTCCATGGTAGGTTGGTGCCACGGGGGCTCATCATCGAGCAAGTACCTGCAAATAAGATAAGAATGTACAAAGAGCATATTGATTGCGCTAGAGCATATCATATGTATGTAGTGTTGACATACGACGTACAATTCGAAAATATATGTGGTTATGATAGTATAATGAAGTGCATATGATGTACAGATGTGTGATGAACATGATGACACATACAAAATAATATGTATATGGCGTATCCATATGATGCACATGTGTTAGGATCGGGAGTGTGGTTACTCATCGAGTCCCTTAAGTCACGTAGTTAGTAAAATAGAAGTTTGGACTTGAATTCGTTCGTGTTGAGTGGGTGATAGGTTGTATGAGTTTTGTCCTATGGTCTTATTAATGAGATGTAAAAGAAATTTGATTTTTGCGATCAACAATAGGTGAAAAATTTCAATATTTCCATTAATAGACCATATCACGAAAAGTATGAGTGTGAAGCTCAATGATAGTCCCAGTCGGGTACTAACTCCACTTGTGATAAGCGGTATGAATAAGTCCCCCAAGTGTAGAGAACTCTCAGGAGGTGAGATGACTCAAAAGCAAGGGATTGGACCTTGGCTTACCCGTTGAGTATACCTTGCTCGGAGCAAGGATTATAATGCAAGGGACTGGACCTTAGCTTATGTAAGGGAGCTACCCTGTAGTTATCCTGTTGGGATACCTTGCTCGAGTAGAGGATTTATGAGGGCCTGTAGGCCTCGTGTACCCGGTGGGGTAGGTTGAGGGCTTGAGCCTCCTTAACCTAATGAGGTTGAATGAGGCCCTGTAGGACTCCTTTACCCGGTGGCGTGGCCCCAGGTAGAATGATAGCTTCAGCCTTGTGACTAAATGGGATCAAATGAGGGCTTATAGGTCTCCTTTACCCGGTGGCGTGACCCCTGGTAGAATGATGGCTTGAGCCTTCTAACCCCGTTGGGGTACCTCACATGATTGGAGGGGTTTTAATGCAAGGATTTGACATTGGCTTACCTTGAAAGGGTACCTCGCTCAGGGCAGGGATTTTAAGTGCCTCATGTTACGCATTGTTAAGTGTCATTTGTGTACATGTAGTAATTTAATTGGATTGCAATTAAATTAACGTTTGACATTAATACATAGGCCTAATAGATATGATATCAAAATTATCAAATATCTTAGGCATGCTTAGATTATATAAATCGTTATTTGAAGAATGTAAACCATTGCATTAGCTCAAATTTAAAAGTGTAAATGAGAACTTATCTTTTGCCGATTGAAGAAGTTGAAAATTAGGATTGACCCAAATACCAAATCATGTTGGAGTTGTCTAAATATAACGCTCCATGTAATCGACTAGTGGTCGATAGTTTGCTCAGTTGTAAAGTAACCCACTGTGGCCTTGTAGCACATGGCTTGGTGAAGCGGTTATAGAACTTTTTACCCATGGCAGCAAGCTTTAAAAGAGTAGTAACTTGACATATGGTCTATGTGTATTATAGAATCAAGGTTACGTTAATAAGCAAGGCATACTCATGGGATGAAAGACTTGATAGACTAGGAGTGTGTGCATTGCAACAATTTAATCAGTTATGCTTTTTGTCAATGATACATGCAGACACATGCATGAATGTCCAAAGGCATGGTGAGTGCTCATTTCTGATAGGGTCATGGATATATGGTATATATGTGTAGCCATAATTGATGCATGGCCTTGCATGGCCCTGTGACATGCCAAGTTTATATGAGTAATCAAATGCATATGTAGGCAACTAGGCATTAGAGCCGATGTCAATGTAAATATGTAATGATTGTAAGAGGTACATACTATGACTTGGTCACGCTGAACATTTGTCCAATATTGATGGAATGTGCAGGATGTGTGTTTGATTGCCACCACCGTATGCATGATAGTATGATTGTGGCAAGTACACATGATATCACATGATAAAGCCAAGGCATTAGTTATGATGCAAAGGGATAAATAATATAGGAAAGTATAGGCTTGAATGCAAGTGTGCATGGCACTTAGTGGGGTGCATGACTGCATGAGAGGTGTGCGTGTCTATTACCCATCATGTTGTAACCATGCAATGAATATAATCAAAAGCTTGTGTGTCAACATTCTGTTGCAAGCATATAAGATGAAAAATGATTATTCATATATGACAGATGTACAGCTAGCACAGAATGTGTGTATAAAATTTATTTGAGAAAATCTGTGGAGATGCTGAACCCCATATAGCATATATAATTTGTGAACTAGAAATATAAACCACCTTGCTATATATAATATGATATGCATGCATGTGAGGTGGGAACGTGGAGTGAAGACAGATCTCATATGGCAGCAGACAAGCATGCATATCAGCTGAGCCCAAGCATGACTGAATAAGTCTCGGTGGGTATATATAAGCGATCTTTGTGTTCAGTAAGATGGAAAGAAGTAAGAAGACATATCTTTTTGAAGTATTTGAGACCTCCAGGAAAGAGCTCAAACAGCATCGCCAACGAAAGCTGCTGGAGATACCCGATTCGAATCTTCGTCGAAGCAAGACCTGATAGAGTAATGGGTTTGACCTGCTAGGTGGACTCAGCAGTTCCGTCCCTTTTGTTTTTTGAATCCTGGAGTGTGTCTACTGCGTGAGAGCATGGGTTGGTGAAGGCCAGCGGGTGCTGGAACTTAATTCCGATTCGGTAGTTGGTACCGATGATAGTTGACATGACAGGGGTACCGGTAGACTCTTGTTACAGAAGCTGTGGTTTTTCCTGGGATTGAACCGAGAAAGAGAAGCGAGTACCGGAGACCGCTCGACCAAGAAGTGGTCATTGAGAGAGAGGTCATGATTGGGTCGGATATGGTGGTGTAAACTGGTTTGCAAGCTCGGCACTGACGGGAATTTGTTGACCAAGGAGAGAGAGGTCATGATTGGGTCGGATATGGATCCAAGTTGTTGCCGGCTCCGTGATGAGTTGAAATGCAGCGGCTCCAAGTAGAAGTTTGTGCCTCCGTGACGGTTTGAGTTGATGGGTGTCCAAAGTAAATGCCTTCGTGGACAGAGCAGATCATCTCCTATTTCCCTTTCCTTTTATTTTTTTATATATTTTTTTTAGGGAAAATGGTCCGTACGATACCCCGCCTTTTCCTCCTTATAACTTTTGGTACCTGACAAAAAAAAAAACATCAATACGGTACCTGAGGTTCTTTGCCTGACCGAAAATTGGTACATTTGGCCGTTACCCCCGTTACAGAGCTTACCAGCTAGCAATCTTAGAAGGGCACTTTTGTCTATTCATATCTTAACTATTATTTTTTTTCTCTTAACATTTTTTCTTCTCTCTCTCAGTCTCCCCCCTCTCTCTATCCTCTTCTTCTTCTTCTTCTTCTTCTTCTTCTTCTTCTTCTTCTTCAGTTGCACTACCAGAAGCTCTATGAAAATAAAGCAAGTAAATACAAACAGAAACCCAACGTTTCAGTTTCAATTTTTTTCCCTTCCAAATCCATCACTCTTTTCAATTTCCTCCGATCTTGTTTTCCTTGATTCCCTTCTCATTTCTCTATCCCAATCTATTTGAATCTCACCATCAATTTCATGGGTTTTGGAGTGCCGCAAGAACCAGGGGAAGAGGTTGATGCCGACGAAGATGGTGAAGGAGAGGAGGGTCATGAGGAGGGAGCAGAGGGCAGGGATAGATCCGAGAGGGATGGGTCGACCCGGGCAGTGGAGGAGGGTGAGGAGGAGGACGAAGATGGTGAGGTAGAGGGCAATGGCGGTAATGGAGATGCTGATCCTTGCCATCGTCTTCGGAATCAACGGCGGAGATTGGCTGGTAGTACTCGGCGGCATTGTTGTCATCGATGTTGGTGTTGGAATGGCTTCCGCTGTGGTTTTCTACAGCTGCAAAACACTTGTCATCCAATCTAAATCAAAATGAATAGAGAAACGAAATGGAGAAAAAGATAGAGCTTTGGTCATGTGCGTTGGGATTCAAGCTTGATTCTTCTTCTTTTGCTATCTTAATCATCCTTTGTTCTGCAGCAATAGTAATGAAGAAATGGTTCCTATATTTTGTTGAAAAAACACAAGTCTTGATCAAGGTTATGCCAGAATTGAGGGATTTTGATTCAAGAAACTGGTTTTTTGGTTGCAAAAATTGAAATTGTATCTTGTGGGTTTTGTTATTGTTTGAAGGATTTTGATTCAACATGACACTTTGAACGATCTGGGTCTTTGTCTTTCTTCCTTTCTGTTTGCTTTTTTTCACTTTGAATGATCATTGACTCCGGGAGAAGCTTATGGAAGAGAAAGAGAGGGAGTGTGCGGGGGTGGTGGTGGTTGTAGGTGATCTAATGGCGGCGGCGGCGGCGGTGGAGGAGGGGGGGGGGGGAGTGATTTGGTGCGACCCGGGTGCAGAGGTTTAGATGATCACTACCATAAATCTATTAACGTTGGGGACATGGCTGGGATTAGGGAGGACGAAGACATAAAATGGCGAAAATACCCTTAAAACATTGTCAGATGACAAGTTCCATAACGGAGCTAACGACCAAATGTACCAATCTTCGGTCGGGCAAAGAACCTCAGGTACCGTATTGATGTTTTTTTTTTGTCAAAAGTTATAAGGAGGAAAATGCGGGGTACCGTACGAACCATTTTCCTTCTTCTTTTTTTTTTATAAACCACACGGATTTGCTTAAGCTGCCGGGATGAGCAGCTGAGAATGGTCAATGGGTCGTGTCGGGTCAAGGTATTTGTCGTGTCTCAAGATACAGACTAAAACCCAACTCATTTAATAATTGTGTCAAAAATTTAAACTCAAACCCAACCTATTTATTAAACGAGTTACCGTTTCTAACCCGCTTAACCCATTTAATAAATAAGTCATGTCGTGTTGGACAAAATGACTCATTTAAGGGTTAACAATGCAACCTATTTAAGTAAAAAAATGCTTAAATTGATTAAATTCACTAAAATCTTCACAAGATGAAGAATATAAATAATTATATATAATTCATAAATAATTGAATCCAATAATTATGAAGCAAAAATTTCAAATTGTTTAATCTTATGATCAAATACTCCCAACATCCAAACTTTCAAGAAGAAGTATAGCATAATTGGGTTATACTGGTTCATTTCGTGTTGGTGGGGTGACCCGTGGCCGACCCATTTATTAAATGGGTCATGGCAGGTTGACCCACGGCCGACCCGCTTTTTAACCATGCGGGTTCAACCCGCTTTATTTCGTGCGGGTTTCGAGTCGTATTATGGTCGTGTCAGAATTGACAACCCTAGCTGAGAGGAGGTACCGGGTTGGTCACCGAGAGGAAGTGTTGCTGCTGTCTGGACCGATAGGTGTGTGTCACAGAGATTGGTGGGCATGAGTCACCGAGAACAGAACTTGGTGAGGTTGGCCAGTGCAGCAAATTTGGTGCCTGGATGAGATGCTGAGAGGAGGTAACGGTACCAGTTGGAGGAGGTGTTGATCACTAGGAGAAGGTATTGTACAGCCGGGATGTGTTTCTTTCATCGAGATGCCATGACTGAGCAAAGGTCACGGATTGAAATGGATTGGGACAGGGTTGGTGGCCTCGAACCCGGATGGGTGGATCTAGTGTCCTGAACTTCTAGACTCGTATGTCCCTACCGGGTGGAAGGATTGGCTGGTGAAGATGTAGCCAAGCCAAGTCACCGAGAAGTGTTGCCGAAAAGAAAAGAAGATTTGGGTGCCTAGAGAAGATTTGGGTACCTAAGGTATCAGCTTGTGATTCTGTTTCCGGTGTCGTCGGACAGCAAGGTGGTGAGGGTATAAGTTATTGATGATCCTTGGCAAGTGCATGGGATGATGCATGCATGATTTTGATGGCTTAGCTTGTATGATTGAGGGTGTGGGGTCTTGTTCGTACCCGCTAACTAGTGAGAGTCCCGCGTACCTGCTAACTCGTGATTCCCGGAGAAGAGTGGAGCATGGGAGTGGATGGTGCGGGGTGTGCACGTACGTACCCCCTGGCTTGTGGTACCCGGTGGCTTGGTGGTACCCGCTGACTCATGTACCCGGAAGCTCATGTACCTGTTGTCTCGAAGGCTTGGGTGAGGTTGAGGGTGGGGTGTCCTGCATGTACTCGGTCACTCGTGGTACCGGTACATGACCCTTTCTCAAGGTCAGAGGTGTCTTGTGCGTACATGATTAGTGGTTCCCATACATGAACCTTGCTCAAGGTCAGTGGTTCTTACCCAAACTAGGACCCCTCCTTCTAGCGCCAATGTTTCTGTGTGAGAATACGGAACGTGAACTAAGTATGAGGCAAGGTAGAAAGGGAGAGAGAAATGACACAAACATGTATAGTGGTTCACCTTGCCCTTGAGGTAAGGCTACGTCCACTTAGAGATTCCACTAGTAGTGAGGCCAAGTAGTCTTTGTAGTGATACAAGTATAGGGATCATGGATCCATCCCTTTCCAAGAAGGGGATGACTTTCCTTTATAGCTAAATGAAGTCTCATTCTATTCTATATATTCATATACGGAGAGGATCCATAGCGGACATCCGCAATTTCCTTAAAGTGCTGACGTCGATGATGCAGGCTGTTCCAGGCGGCGGGGCATGCTGGATGGAGGCCAGGGGTCGGACAGACCTGTTTGCAGTCTGGTGGAGTCGCCAGCGATGAGACCTGCAACCCTGACCTCCTCCGACCTCAATCACTGCCCAGACGCGTTTAGGAAGCCTCCGGCCTCTGTCCGGCAAGCTCCGCGCCGCTGTCGCTGCCTGGAACGGCCTGTTGCGTCGCCGTCCACGCTTTAGCGAAAATGCAGACGTCCGCTTCAGATCCTTCCTATATATATACAGGGTCCTTCCACTAAGAGATCCTTTTTTTTGGTCTTTTATAGGGATAGGCATTAGACCAACTTTTCGATCATATTTTCACATCTTAACCGTTCAGTTTTTAGGTCCTAATGTATAGATCACTTTTGCAAATTTTTAGTCAATTTGATTATCGTTAAGGCATCCAAAACTGCAATTTACCATTATAAACACGGACGATTCCGGTTCGACAGATTCGGTCCGTTCGTGTGAATTGCAGTTTTGGATGCCTTAATCACCAATTTAGCTGAAAATTTGCAGAAGTGATCTATATATTAAAACCTAAAAACTGAACGGTTAAGATATGTTGGTCTAATGTCTATCCCTATAAAAGACTAAAAAAAGGGATCCCTTAGTTCTATATATATCAAATGAGAAAACCGTTCATTGAAATTAAGAACGGTCCTGGAACCAATCCGGCCCATCTTCGACACAGTTTTGGATAGACATTATCCACGTTACTGATTTTGGCCTCTTGCTGCTTTTGGGGCTTCCATTGGCACACAGGCATTTCATGACAATAATCAGTAAAATTACAATCCCCAAATCAATATGAAGCTACGTGGCCAAAAGGGCATGTATTTACCTCGCGCAGTTATTACTGGCTATAGCTTGTACAAGGAGAAGATAAGAACTGATTTTTCTTTACCACAACTTGAAACTTTAAAATGGCATCTACTTGTAATCCAACGTAACAAAGGAAAAGGGTGAGCTACCATAGGCATAATTATAGTTATTTACTAATCTAAGAGCAACTCCAACAGCTTCCTTATAATTTTTGTATTATAGGGAAGCAAAAGTCAAAACATTAGCTATTTTTTCTTCTCCAACTCCAACAGATTATCTGGTTTGCAGCAATCTCTAAAATCTCCATAATTAGTCCTTAAATTTTAGAGATTGCTGTAAATTTAGGGAATTTGGTTTTCTCTCTCTTCATTATCTCTAAAATAGGGATGGTTATAGGGAATCTGTTAGAGCAAAAGATGCTCATTCTTCCCTAAAATAGAGTAAAATCAAAATATGGGGAAGCTGTTGGAGTTGCTCTAACTAAAACATAAGATAGCTCCGAGTGAGAATCACCTAGCAATATGCAACTTTTCAACAGAAATGGAGATCGCATAAGGCTTATTACTTACTGGCAGAAGGTTCCTCATATCCCCCACACAATTTGAACTAGCACTTTAAGCATAAGAACAAAGGAGGCAGCTGAATTTGTTACATCGCATAGATCATATATAAGGGCCTACGATACAGGTTTGGGGATTGCTCGGGGGTGGGGGGAATAGATCAAGTATGAGAAAAGTTCAGGTAAGTACAAGTGTACAACTAATGTAACTAAAACCATGACAATCAATAAACCAAAACATACCAAAATTGATATGAAGCTAACAACAAATACTGAAGGCCAAAAGGCTAACAATAACAAGGCATTTTATGGAACAATATCAGCAAAATGAATCAGCTATCTACCCGGTGCAAGCAGTCATAAGATGGAAATAACTAACCAACTTCTCGGGTGCTTCACAACAAATTGTAGTCATGTTTCCTTAAAGTCTAAAATCTATGGAGACAATCATGTGGCATACAAATGACACATGCTTCCTATTCTAATCCTATATAGAAGACATCATTTGTAATCATGCTGGAGCTCCAAATCATACGATACTTCAGCAACTTACACATGAGCAAACAAAAACTGCAAATAAGTGAAATAACTAGCTCCCTAAGCTTTCACAAAATGTCAATTCTCTGTGCTTCAGAATTTTCACCAGATGTTAAGAATTCCTCAACTTATTTCACCACATCTCCAACAAAAACAGTTGAGATTTGAAAATAAGAATGAATCAATTACATCGCTGTCAAAACCTTATAAGAATTAGAGACAAAACAAAAACACTAAACATCCTAGAAATTTTTTATTTTATTTTATTTATTTTTAAATACCAACCCTCTTCAATTGTAAGAGCTAGCATTCAGTCCAACAAAGATGAAGAATGTAGAAGGGTCTCTGTTGTAGGCCTTGATAAAGTTCTTTTATTTATGAGTTTTGAGCAAAGAGTCCATGGGATTTGAAAGGTCTTGAAACTAGAATCACGCTCATGATAATAATACTATAGATCAAACCACCAAAACAACAACAGGAGTGATATTACCATATACTTTAACACACATATCAATGATTAAGATCTAAGCATCGTAAATACTGGCCAAACTCCCATGTACCGATAATAATCCAGCTGTTCAAAGATGCATAGGACTCGCGGAAGCTTAACCTAATCGCTTCTTGAGAGTTTAGCACTTACAATGAGAATTTACATCACCCAAACCTTAGAATAAAGATAATAATTGTACATAACCCTTTATCTTGGTGCCGCATGGAGCCAACTGAGACTAAGAGAGCCTATTGAAAGTCTTACTCTTCAGATTATGCGACGTGACCTTTGCAGTATGCTTAATAACATTAGTGGTCTTTTCTATCCCAAACAAGAGGATGTGTAAAACAACTATATTAAACTGCAGAGGCAAAATTTCTGCTTCAGAAAAAAAGCAGTCTAGCTATACACTACATTCAGCATCTCAACTTGGCTGGTGTAATAAGCAAATCTAAAGTACCAAAATATGCACAATTATCTAAAGCCAACAATCCACCCCAATGAAGATATTGGTGCGCACCCTTACTTGAAGCATGACAATCACAAAACACAGCTAGTCCACTTATAAGTTCAAGATACTATTAGATTGATGAGGCAAACGAAATTAGTTAACACCAAACATTCCTAGTTTCCACAAGTACAAGCTGAACAGAGAAAAGAGATCGAAATACAATTATCATTTACACACAAGCCAAAGTCTCCATATATTGATAGGCATCTCTCCATCCAACCAGCGAAGGTATGAACAAATCACAGAGTGTCTTACAGCTCTTATCCCTGATGTCATAGGAGATGAACTTATAACCTATGCGCAGCACAAGAACAGGATTCTGTTCCTCGTTTTCCTCTGCATCAAGAAAGAAAAATGGACGACAGGGAGCAGCAGGAGTATAAGGAAAGTAGGGAGTCATGAGATTAAGATCAACCCGGTACTTGACAAACCAGCCAGAGTAGTCCTTCCCCATCTCCAGCACATGAAGCTTGTTTAGATCACTCCCATACATTTCAATAAGATGCAAACGGCCACCAGACTCCCCAAAACACATGTATTCCTTCTCCACCGAAAAAGCGGGAGCACCCAGCTCATCCACCACTCCATAATGCCCTTCATCTATGTCATAGTGAACCAACCAACAAAACGTGCTGAGCCAATGAATCCTCCCATTGCAGTATACACCGGGTAGGAACTTACCAATTGATGGAAACCACATATGAGTAGACTGACCAGCCCTCCAGGTTCGAGTACGAGACGAATATATCTCAATCTCAATCTCCAGATGCAATGAAGGAATGGTACCGGAGCCCGAAACGCAAACCACATTATAATGAAGCGATTTGGAAGGATCAAAAGCCAATGCAACACTCAAGAGCCTTTTGGGTACGGGTTTAGGAGAGGGAGGTGGAAGAGCTATTTCCGAGAATCGGCTAGTTGTGGGATTGACAACATAGAATTTGCTGGGGATTGTGAATTCATCTGTGGAGGAACAACACAAGAGCAAGCCATTGCAGGACTGAAGAATCTGGAGGCCTTGTGGGTCGGGGATGAAATTGAGAGGTTTGGATGGGTTTGGATTGGTGTTTGGAAGGAGGGAGATGAATTGGGGGTCTGTTGTGGCGGTTCTGCTCAAGAAGAAGGCGGAGGGGAATTTAAGGATTGGGTTTCGGAGGGTGTGGGAGTCGCAGAATTTGGGGCTGGAGATGAGAGAGAGCCAAAGCTTAGAGACGCATTTGAAGCGGGTGAGTGATTTAGCTGGTAAGCGCAGGAGAAGCTGTTTGAGGAGGTCTTCGTTGTGACCAACTGTTTCTGCTGCTGCTATGCTACTCTGCATTTTCCGTTTGCTTTGCTCCGACAAGTGAGTCGTGTGTGAGTACTCCAAAGAGTCTTAATTCTTCGCCTTCTTGTACCTTTATTTAGAGGAAGAGGTTAACCTCGTTTTATAATTCAGCAAGTAGGGGTGGGCTCGCGAAACCGAAAACCCAAAAAAAACAGCACTGATACCCGAACTGCAGCCGAAAAAAACCGCACCGAACATGAAAAAACTGCACCGCACCGAATCTGTTCGGTTCGGTTTCGGCCCGAACCGAACCGAACCGAAAAACCGAACCGCAAAACCGAAATACTGTTCACTTACTACAAAACGACGTCGTTTTTTATTAGGGTTTGGAGACCAACTTACCTCGCTGTAGTCGCCCTTCCTCGAGTCGAATCCTCATTTCCTTTCGCCTCTCTTTTCTTCTCTCGACCTAATCATTTTATTCTCTCTCTTTCTTCTCTGGCCTCTCGGCCTCTCTTTCTTCTCTTCGATAATCTTCTCAGTTTTCTCTTCGTCATCGAGAATTCGAGATCATCAAGGAGATTGCCAAGGACTAGAAGGGTCGTCAGTCCTCTTAGTTTTCTCTTCGTCTTTGGTCTCCGCCGCCACTCCGGTCATCTAGGCCCTCAAAGAGCTAGATCGCGACTGCAAGGTGTAGAACATCAAGCACAGCGGCAAGTTGACAATGAGGACCTGAGCGGGACCGTCGCTTTACCCGCACCTTTATTCTTCTTCATATTCTGCAGATCCAGAGCCTTTCTCTCAAGTACTCTCTCTATCTCTATATCTGTATATATCTATAGATCTTTCTACCTCTGTTCGATTCTAATTGATACTAATAGTTTTGTAATTCGTAAAAACTGAGATGAAGGTGTTTGCTGCAGATCCAGCCATATTGCTGAAGACATCAAGCAGCCCCGGTACGTTTTGCTTTCTATGATTAATTTGCCTATTGTGTGGTTGAACATATGGCCTAAGTTTGTGGTTTTATAATCGATTACTGGCTTACTGCTATTGATCTGTAAATTCATGGTCTATATTTCTACTTTACCATGTGGCTTTAGGCTTTCTTAATGGATTCAAATTCTTCATCTATCAAGGACAGCTTACTGTGGTTTATGATTGAGCAGCCAAAAATAGTGCCAATCTAGTTAAGGAAGTGTAGTTAGACACACTGCTAACCTCTTTAGTACAATGATTGTTTGCTTACAGGTTTTTGGAACTATTCGTAACTGTTGTTTTGAAGCTGTGAGCGAGCTGCAGAATTTGCTTTTGATTTCAGAGTTTCTCTGGCCAGCTCTGCTTCTACCTATTGCCGGTAACAAGGTAAGATAAGCACCTGCTTCTTGACTTTAGAACTTTCTTATCAATTAGGCTAAGGAATGCTGGACTCTTTACTTTTTAGTGCAAGAACGTTAGATGAAAAGTATCCTTTATTTACTAAAACACATCATATGAATATTCTCTCCCGCATTTGTCTCCAGCCTTTTATTTTTAAAGAGTTATAGAATCTTCACAAATTTTGTTGTAGATAGCGTTCTATAGTTCTATCTGCTTACGAGTTGCAATACTAAAATATAAAGAGTTATGTTTCTTTATGCTACTCTTCATTTTTTCTTTTTGTTTCCTCTCCTGTTGATATGGTGAATGGTGCCTAGATTTACAGTCAGCAAGATAGATCAAAAATGCCACTTGAGCTTAGTAGTGCTCTCTCAATTGAGCGTGAATCAGTTGATGATCCTGAAATTCGTGCTGAAGTCTTGGAGGCAATATACATGATCACATTACAGGTCGACTAACTAACATTTCGTCTGAGTTCTTTCTAAGTGTGCTCTACATGCAGTAATTTATATCTTGACTTGTTTATTTAATGGATGGTATATGGCTGCATGCTTTCAAAGTTAAAAACTGATATCAAGGAATGTACGTGATTCAATAACAAAGGCAGATATTTTAGCATCCAGCATATTTAGCATTCAAAGTTCATTTTCCAAGGCAGAAATTTTATCATAGTGAGATCTCATCTAGCATCATCATTCATCAGATCATAATGCTCAAAAGAAATCATATTTTCTTTTGGCCAAAAGTAAAAAGATATCTACAAAAAGAAAATGTGAATCAGTGAATGTACTCATAGAGAGATGAAGTAACATCTTGCATGCCATGTTAACGAAAAGTAAAATAGGACAGAAAGAGGGGGGAGGGAAAAAGATAATATTTTACTAATCTATTACATTCTTTTAACTCATAAACTAAACTGTGATAGAAAGGCAGCCTCATGCCTCAAAAAGTTGCATCAAATATTGATCCACAGGATACTGCTTTAGTGTACTGAATCTGAAGCAAAAACACATCTATGCTAATTTGGGCTTTTTCTTTGTATATCTGTTCGGCTTTTGCAGGTGAAAAATGATGCAAGCACAAATGGTTTTCGTTTTTGTTACTGGTAAGTTGTT
>BDJD01001629.1:69648-89072 GCA_002564525.1 Rosa multiflora
AGTTGTGTATTTAGTAAAATATTAAAATGAGAAATTAAATGTGTGGTATATTGAGTAGGGGGTGTGTATTAAATAACTAGGGGTGTGCATTTAATACTTCTCTTAATTTAAAAGTTATTGCAGACAAATAAAAAAACTATTGTCGAAGGGATAAAGTTGTGGTACGTTAAGATTTCTCATCATACATATCATATTTCATGTAATATTTACCACTTTGAGGACTCATGTAGTAACTAGAAGAACAAAAAAATCCTCTTTAAAATAAATAGGTCAATGTTAGAGTAAAGTAGTTAACTAGAAAAAAAAAAGTCCTCATTAAGGTAAATTACAAGGCCCTCGTTAATTAGAGTAAATTAGATTCTCATTGAGTAAAAATTGGTATTGTAGAGTATGTTTTCATTTGAGTAATTAAGTCCTAAAAATGCTAATTGTATGTATGTCATATGTTAAGCTATGGTAGAATTTTCCCAGTCGAAGAACCAAAAGTAAGTGTGTACGAACTGAAATGCTACTATCATTCTTCAGAAAAGTTACTGTCATTTATCAAAAAAGTCAATACTATGTTGGGTGCGGCTATTGTCACCCTACCATTTTCTTAGTTCACCCTACAAACATTTAAATTATTGAAAGACTATATTACCCAAGTGCAAAATGACTAATAAGTACACTAATTTTCTAAAATCTAAATTTGTAAATAAAACTAAATACATAACCAATTAATTAAATACAAAGACTACTTAATTCTCATTGGATAACATGCATTAATCTTCTTCTTCTCCACCCAAATTTGAATTTATTACTTATTTTTTTTGTCCTTTTGTTCTCTCCTCATAGTTAATTCGTGTTAACTTCGTCAAAATCTTTGCAATATTCTTTATGAACACTGAAAGTAAAAATAAAATAAAAACAAAAAACAAAAAAATCAATCTTTTCTTCATTGCTCATAGATGTTAACTTACTAATATTTTGATATGGAATGATATAGATAAACATTGATACTGAAAAAAAAAAAAAAGGAATTAAATCAGATTATGATTTTAGTAGAAAACTTTAATATATTTTAGTTTTGTTATTGGTATAAATTAAATGAGAGATTTTCGTTATAAAAAAAATTCTTTTTTAATTGGATATGTCATATAAGGATATTTCTAGAAAGAAAAATGGGTTAGATAAGTAGATTTAATAATTGAAATTAAAATGTAGGGTATAATGAGCAAGTAGGGTGAACAAAGTAAATGATAGGGTGGCAATAGCCGCACCCTACTATGTTTTGAAAAGGTCTTGCTAAATAACTGAAAAATTATTGTCATTCTCTAAAAAAGTTAATGTTATTCATGATAATTCTTTGAAAAGTTCTTAGCATATTTCGAATAGATATTGTTGACAAACCGAAAAGCTACTCTCGATGAACTGAAAAACTAATACTAGAGAACCGAAAAGCTATTGTTAACCAAAAAGCTACTCTCGTGAACTGAAAAACTATTACTAGAGAACCGAAAAAACTATTGACTTTTTCTTAAACCAGCCCCAACCCGGTTGAGTTGCGACTTGAAAAGGCACTTCCTAATAATTTGTTAGGATTTTGCAAACCACACAACTAAATAAACTCTCAATTCATGGTCAGTGAATTGTGACTTATTGGTTATTTAAAATAACGGACATAGTAGAAGTCAAACATCAGTTAAAAGGGTTTTTATCATGAATAAGAGTCTAAACTTATATGAACCAGGCAAAATAATACACAGACTATAAAAGTGATCAATTAGGTACTTTGACTCTAGAGTTCATACTATTAAGATAATATCCATTAGAATTCCGTCAAATCTCTGTTAAATAAAGGACAAATAAGACGTTTGACCTTCTATTCACATGGAATTCACTTTTATAGTCCTTAACAACACTCAGCAACCTAGTTTAAGCCAAAAATTAAAAATTCAGACTGCTGGCCTCAAAGTATAGTAAGGACGTTTCAAATGAAACCATGGAGTTCAAAGCGAATCCTTGAACAAAGAAATACAATGGGAGATCAAAATATTATTGAGACACTCGTCATCACTATGGCCTCCTATACATAAACCTAAAGGTAATGCCTCTACCTCTTTTCTGATTATGCGTACAAACAGTGGCGGATCCAAGATCCTAAATTAATTTGTCTAGGCTAATTTAACTAGAAGTGCACAAAAATTTTAGAATTTTTCTATATATATATATATATAGAGGTTTGGAACTCAGTGGGAGGTTCATCCTCACGCTCTTGTTATTTTCAATCAAAACATACAATAGGGGAGGACATAAAACCAAACCCCGTCAATTAAAAACTGCAAGCATATATTTGTTGTACAACAACAATGAACTAACTAAAGAGTACTACATACAGGTTTTACAATATAAATAGGAACGGTATAAATGCAACAAGTTGAGCACTTGAGTTAACCTCGAAACTACAATCATGTTAGTCCAACCAGTCTCCAAAGTCTTTTTTGCCTTTAAACTGCAACTGTTTTTGCCAACTTCTCTTGCATCTCAACCTACAAAAGAAAATAGTTCGCTTATTAATAACATGTAAGATTACATGTGTACTTTTGTGCACTGCTGTTCTTTACATGGATGATATCATTTGAAGCCAAATACCATGAATTTAAAGATATGTAAAAGAAATCTCAAACCTAGAAGTTGTATGAACAAAAAGAAAACAAGTAGACAAACTTGTTAAACATAAGTAAATCACAGCAACTAATAAGGCCTGAAAAGAACTTAAAAATATAAAACCTAGATGGAAAATAACATCGGTCTATCAAACAATAATCAAGCACTTGTACTGAAATGATCATTGTTATGTATCTATCTACTTATTTAGAGATGCCAACAATTAAACATTTTCCTTGTACCATGGACATTGCTACATATCCTAACAGTGGCCAGCACTGGTGTACTGCATAGAGAAGTCGTTAAAGCAACCAACTTCAATGTCAAGGTTTTCCAAGTTGATATTTGTAAGATCTTTTAGCCAACCAACTTTTATCTAGAAACAAATACCGACAACAATAACGGTTAGTTACTTTGATGAAAATTAGCAGCAGCAACTCAGGGATCAAAGTTATCAAAGAAGGATTGCAGCTGTAGTTCTATTACCTGCAAAGTTGACGCATAAGATGAAGACCCAGAACGGCAGAACACAAAATGTCAAGTCCTATAATCAAAAAGGTCAAGACCCAAAATCAAACAAGCTAACTAACAAAAGCAACTCCAATTCTCTAAATCAAACAAACAAAAGCAAAAGAACAGCTTGTGCTTGTGATTCTATGATCCCCAAATTGGACTTTAAATCTCCAAATTACCAGCGCGGCTTGGGGTTGTTGCCGGACATCATGGACTCACGGGCTCACGGAATTTTCTGATGGGGGTTTGTGGGTTCAAGTGTTCAACTGAGCAGCAACTGATGTGCTACACTGCCGTCAAGGAGACCCAAGGACTCGAGGGCTCAAGTTAGTCGAGTAGCTGCATATAATTTTTTTTTGGGCTAAATACTGTTTACCACCCTGTGGTATGGGACCTCACATCAATTCAGTCCCTCGACTTTCAATTTCATCAAAAACACCCCTGCGGTATTATTTTCTCGTCCAATAGGTCATTCCGATTCAATTCCGTCAATTTCTAACGTTAACTGCTGACGTGGCCTTTTTAACTCAGCAAAAGTGGGACCCACACGCATGTGAAATTCCCAAAATGACCTTGGGCAACAGAATAGGGAAAAATCCAAAATTAATTCCAGTTTTGAGGTTGAGGAGATTTGATCCCCTCCCAAAGCATATGCAAATGAATGGCCCAACCACCAGACCACTTGCATAGTTTTGGTATATTGCAAACAAAAATAGTATATATCTACATAATATTGTTTTTTTTTTTAAATATCCACCCACCTCTCTCCTCCTCTTCTTTCTCTTGGGGAAGTTGCAGTTGGCCACCATTGGGGAAGCTTCTCCCTGAAGCGAACCCAATTCTTAAACACTCTCTCCATCCCAGCCACCATTGAGCTCTTCCTCACCGACGATAGGTGAGAAAACCCACCCTTTCTCAATCAAAGAGATCAGAAGACCCAAACAACCCTAGAATCAAACTCAAAATGTTGGCTTCTAAAACCCACCCTTGTCCATCTTTGATCTCATTCCCTCCTTCCCCAACACCCCGCAACCTCCCCAACACCCTCACCTTCTTCCGCCCCAAACGTCCACCGCACTCGCACTCACTCTCAATCAAAGCCCAACACCCGGCTCATACCACTCCAGGTCAGCTCCGGGTCGACATTCTCTCTGAATCCCTACCCTTCATCCAAATTCCGAGGCAAAACCATCGTCGTCAAGTACGGCGGCGCCGCCATGAAGGACAAGACCCTCCAGGCCACCGTCGTCAGAGACCTTGTCCTCCTCGCCTGCGTCGGCCTCCGCCCCATCTTGGTCCACGGCGGCGGCCCCGAGATCAACCTCTGGCTCAAGCTCCTCAACATCGGGGTCAACTTCCACGACGACCTCCGTGTCACCGACGTGCCCACCATGGAGATCGTCTCCATGGTCTTGGCCGGCAAAGTCAACAAGCATTTGGTCTCCCTGATCAACTGGGAAGGAGTCAAGGCCATCGGCCTCTGCCGCTCCTACGGCGAGCTCATCACCGCCCGCCCCGCCCCCAACGCCGCCAAGTTAGGGTTTGTCGGCGAGGTGGGGCGCGTGGACCCCCCAATTCTTCGGTCGATCGTGGACGACGGCCACATTCCGGTGATTGCGTCGGAGTGGTAGAGGCTGTTGAGGTTGAAGGTGGCTTGGAAGTCTTCAGGGTCAGAAGAAGTGTAGAAGGCGGGCTTGGCGGTGGGGACGGTGGTGGTGGTGGTGGTGGTGCTGTTGGAGTTTCGTCTGCGGTTTCGGCGATTTCAATCTGGAGGGCGAGGCATGGAGCAGGAGAAGGAGGCTTTGGGAGCGCGGGTTGCGGAAGAAGAAGAGGAGAGGAGGAGAGAGGTGGGTGGATATTTTTTATAAAAAAAAACACTATTATGTAGATATATACTATTTTTGTTTGCAATATACCAAAACTTTGCAAGTGGTCTGGTGGTTGGGCCATTCATTTGCATATGCTTTGGGAGGGGTTCGAATCTCCTCAACCTCAAATCTAGAATTGGAGAAGGAGGCTTTGGGAGCGCGGGTTGCGGAAGAAGAAGAGGAGAGGAGGAGAGAGGTGGGTGGATATTTTTTATAAAAAAAAACACTATTATGTAGATATATACTATTTTTGTTTGCAATATACCAAAACTTTGCAAGTGGTCTGGTGGTTGGGCCATTCATTTGCATATGCTTTGGGAGGGGTTCGAATCTCCTCAACCTCAAAACTGGAATTAATTTTGGATTTTTCCCTATTCTGTTGCCCAAGGTCATTTTGGGAATTTCACATGCGTGTGGGTCCCACTTTTGCTGAGTTGGAATGCCACGTCTGCAGTTAACGTTAGAAACTGACGGAATTGAATCGGAAGGACCTATTGGACGAGAAAATAATACCGCAGGGGTGTTTTTGATGAAATTGAAAATCGAGAGACTGAATTGATGCGAGGTCCATACCACAGGGTGGTAAACAGTATTTAGCCCTTTTTTTTTCCTTTGGACTAGAATGGGCTGAAGAGAAATATACATATAATTGCGGGTTTTTGGGCCAAAATCCTGTCTAGGCTATAGCCCAAACAACCTACCATGTGGCTACGCCCCTGCGTACAAACCCCAAAGTTCAATAATTATGTCCCAAGTAAAAATTCGAAAGAACCATGGAGTTAATTCGAGACTACAACTCCATTTGAGAACTATCGATTATACTTTGGAAATCTGAGACCGAAAGAGTTGGTCTTGCTGCTGAATGAGCTCATCCATTCTGGAGCTTCAAATTCTCTGAAAACAATCTGTAATAAGAGAATGTAGGAATTAAAACATGAATTGGAGTTTGAAATTAAAAATTTGAAGGTGTCTAAAGCCACAAAATAACCAATTTGTTTAACCATAAATGGATTTGTTTTACCGTGTATTGAAATTGAATTAGCAATTTAGCATCATGTGAAAGCCGGAGATGTCTGATATATATTGCCACATGAGAGGTATTCTGATCACACGCATGACACATGTCTCTATTTAATAGAAATTTGACAAAATTTTAATAGAAGTATCTTAATGACTATACTTTTAAGTCTGAGTACTATGGCGTGCGGTTTTTTTTTTTTCACTTTAGGCTTGTTGCTGGCTTGCTGTTGTTAATCGAGTCCGATTTAAGAAATTTCAAACCCTACCTGTAATAGAAACCCTATTTAAAAACTCCCAAACCTCACTACGGTTATGACTTACGACGTCGTTGATTTGATCCCCATCACTATAAAGCCTAAAAAACTTGTGCTTGTTTTCTTTCGTATTAAACCCTTGAACTTCTTCTCATGGGCTCATTCGCTGTGGCAAATACCGATATGCAATTGCACATCTCCGAGTGCTTACTGGAAGATTTGATAGTGAAAATCTTGGAGATGTTGTCGATCAAATCCCTAATTCGCTTCACCTGCGTTTCGAAACGCTTGCGCTTCATGATATTGTCCTACCCAAATTTCGCCAAATCCCAATTCTAGATAGCTTCCGAGCAGCAAACCCTGAGTTGCAGAGCCCTCTGCGAAGCCCATGAATCTGACTATGAATCCCTAGACTTTGAGAAACAGATGGATTCCAGAAAGGTTAGGTGCTCATTCAAGAAACCGGGCCGTCGTGTCAGAATACTGTGCTCCTGCAATGGTTTGGTAGTTGCAGCTCCTAGTAATTCAGATATGTATATCTGGAACCCATCAACTGGCTTCTTCAAGAAATTACCTGACCCGGGTCCTCATACCTCCGAAGTTCTATATGGTGTTATGGTTTTGGCTATTTGGCCGCCACTAATGACTGCAAACTTATTGTTAATTTTTTCCGTGGGGAGAAGATAGTAAAGGCTAAGGTCTTCTCATCAAGAGCTAACAGTTGGAAAACTCTTGAACTCCCTTACTGTCCCATCAATTACCAGGAGATTTTTTTTTAATGAGGCAATTCATTGGCGGAGCTGCGAAGATGAAAATACTTGTGCATTTGACTTGGCAAAGGAGAAGTTCTGAACAATGCCGCAGCCTACTTTTCTTGACTACCACCATGGTGGTCACCATTTTAATATAAGTCTCGGTTATGTTGGAGGATGCCTGTGTGTAATTGTTCTAAAGAATGCTCCTGATAGTTGCATTGATTTGTGGGTTATAAGAGAGTATGAGGTCGCGGACTCTTGGACTAAGCTATATGACTTGAAGGTTTCGGATCAGCGTGAGTGGATAACTGATTTGAGGCCGGTCTTGGCTACAGAAACTAGTATTTTTCTGGGGAAAGGGAGTAGTGATCATTATAGTTATAGGGTGTGTAAGTGGGAGTTGATAAGGAGTGGTCATAAGGAAGAGAAGATTGAGACGTATATGGTTAGAAAGGAGCGCTTTTACATGATTGCATATGAAGAGAGTCTACTTTGGCTCAATGATTTATCTGAACTGCCTTCAAATTGTGGTTAGTCACTCCTCATTTTCAACCCATCTGTTCTTTATTGTAATTGTTTGTTTAGCTCACATTAGTGACTATATGAGTCACCTCATGATAATATATGTTCAATGATTGTTTTAACCAAATGCACCAATTTATTTGGTTATGTGAAGTTTGGATCTTTGGTAATTATCTTTCTCTGTATTAGAAAGGTGTCTTAAGAAATTGGTTTGCTAGATACTTGGTGTTAAACCAATACATTTCTGACCTAAAAGTCAGGTGTTTTTCCCAACTCCTATAAGGTAACGTGGGTAGAATAGGTATGGAATTGTCGAACAAACCTCTAAGTTAGGTATGCAACTGATACAAACTAGGGTTGGCAATATTAGCCTAGTAGGCTAAACTAGCCAAAATCAGGCCGACCCAAACTGAGAAAATCGGTAACCGACAATCGGTTCATGATACTCAATTAAGCGAAGGCTTCAGCTTTCCCAGATCCATTGTTTACCAAACTGGATCGGATACTGAGAAATATCAAAGCCCCGAGTGTTAGGGTGCACAACTTATGCCCATATTCTAAAGTCACAACGAAGAAAACTTCATCCTTGTGCAAAGAAGAGTATTTTTGTGGGTAATGCAGTGTTTCAGAAGGGTTAAAGATGTTATGACCCAATCACCAACACAGTACATATATCTCTTATGTCTCATTCCGTGAATATGAGCCATATTACTTAGAGGGAGCTTCTCAGTCTTCCCTTAAGGGGGAGAGAGGTTGTGAAGGGAATCCTCGTTTTATTGTTGATTTTGATGTCTTTGATGACTTGAAAAATTTGGAGGAATGAATTGAAGGTAGAAATTCTAAAACAGCAAAAAACGATCGATTGTTTGAAATTGATGATTGATCGTTTTGAGAGATAGAAGCTCCTAGTGGAAAAAAATAATCGATCGTTCAGCCCTAGCGATCGATCGCTTCAACCGGTAGAAATTTCCAGTAGCTATACGATCGATCGTTTCCTGAGATGACTTTTTTGGATAGTTTGGATCAAAATCAAGACGTATCTAAAGCTCACACACAAGATATTCCTCCTTCTACATCACCAACTTAAGATCCCACTCTGAATGATCCATCTCATGTACCCTAAACTTTAATCAGTCTTCTGGGTTAGAAAGTGTCGAACCCTGGAAATCACAAAGAGTTACCATGGAAATTCCTAAGAAATAATATAAACCAGATACGAAAGCCAAAGCTAAATACCCTATGGCTAACTTTATGTCTAACCATAGGATTTTTGGGTCACATGCACTTATTATGGATCAATTATCTACTGTATCTATTCCTAGTAACGTGCAGGATGCATTGACGGATCTAAAATGGGCAAATGCAATGAATGAAGACTTGGAAGCTCTTAAGAAGAATGCAACATGGGAGCTAGTACCTATGCCAGTTGTAAAGAAGACTGTAGGATGTCGTTAGGTTTTATAGTGAAGCTTAATGCTGATGGAACTATTGATAGATACAAGGCGAGGTTGGTTGCCAAGAGATATACACAAGGCTATGGGATTGATTATGAGGAGACTTTTGCACCTATGGCAAAGATAAATACTGTGTGGATGCTAATCTCACTTGCAGCAAACAAAGATTGGCCTTCGCACAAGTTTGATATGAAGAATGAGTTTCTTAATGGGAAGTTGGATGAAGAAAAAAATAAGTAATGGGAAGTTGCACCTACCTCATAACTTTGATAATCGCTATATGTCAGACCTTTGAAATAAATAACCAATGATCGAAACTAATAGCAACACCATTATCCTACATTTCTCTAAAATAAAAGAAGTAAAAAAAAAATAGCCTCAATGAGGTATTGAAAAGCAATAAAGCTCATATCAATAGCCTGAGGCAGAAGCAAACAATCAACTGCTTGAACCTAGTGATCGATCGCTTCAACAGGCAGAAATTTCCTATAGCCAGACGATCGATCGTTTGGTCCCTAGCGATCGATCGTTTCTTGAGACAACTTTTCCTAGTAACGTGTAGGATGCATTAAGGGATCCAAAATGGACAAAGGTGTTGCATGAAGAATTGGAGGCTCTTTAGAAGAATGCAAGATAGAAGCTAGTACCTATGCCGGTTTGAAAGAAGACTGTAGGATGCCGTTGGGTGTTTACTGTGAAGCATAATGTCGATGGAACTATTGATAGATACAAGGCAAGGTTGGTTGTCAAGGGATATACATAAGGCTATGGGATTGATTATGAGGAGACTTTTGCACCTGTGGCAAAGACTAATATTGTCCAGATTCTAATCTCACCTGCAACACACTGACACAAGTTTAATGTGAAGAATGCGTTTCCTAATGGGAAGTTAGATGAAGAAGTGTACATGGATGTGCCTCCAGGTGTTAAGAATTATCCAAGTGACGTTGGCAAGGTGTGTAAATTAAAGAACTCTTTGTATGGCCTGAAGTAGTCTTCCGGAGCTTGGTTTGGAATATTTTCAAAGTCCATGAGAGCCTTTGGATACAAACAGAGAAATTCTGACCATACCTTGTTTGTCAAACGCAAGAATGGTAAGATTACAGATCTTATTGTGTATGTTAATACATGATTGTTATAGGGGATGATCCAAAAGAGATGAATGAATTGCAAAAGTATCTATCAAATGAGTTTGAAAAGAAGGATTTGGGACAACTGAAGTATTCTTCGGGTATTGAAGTTGCTAGGTCTAAGAAGGGGATTTTACTTTCACAGCGGAAGTATGTCCTTGATTTGCTTACCAAAATGGGGATGCTGGACTGCAGACCAATCGAGACACCTATTGAGATGAATCACATACTTGCTATCTATCCTGATCAACTTCCAACTGATAAAGGGAGGTATCAAAGTCTTCTAGGAAGATTGATTTATCTTTCACATACTAGACTGATATTGGTTATGCTGTGAGTATTGTTAGCAAGTTTATGCATTGTCCTAGTGAAGAGCGTATGGATGCAGTCTTTCATATTTTGAGGTACTTAAAGATGGCGCCAGGTAAAGGGTTACTGTTTGAGAAAAAAAAATATGAATTGGAAGTTGTTGGGTACACAGATGCAAATTGGGCTGGTGATAAAACTGGCAGATGTTCTACATCTGGGTGCTTCACTTTTATTGGAGGGAACCTTGTCACTTGGCTTAGCAAAAAGGAAAAATTCATTGAGAGATCAAGTGCAGAAGCAGAATTTCGAGGTATGATACATAGAGTCTGTGAAATGTTGTAGATCCGTAATGTCCTCAAAGACCTGGGTTACAGGCTTAAAAGGCCTGTGGGTTTGCAATGTGATAATATAGCTGCCAATGAGATTGCACATAATTTAGTTCAACATGATAGAACAGAGCATGTGGAGGTTGACCGTCATTTTATTAAAGAAAATCTTGAAAGAAAGGTTATTCGCTTTCCATTTGTAAACTCAGAGGAGCAATTAGCTGATGTTCTTACTAAAGGAGTGTCCAAGAAGGTATTTGATAGCTCGGTTGACAAGTTGGCATGATACACATCTATGCACAAATTTAAGGGGGAGTGTCGTAGAATCGTTGTAAATCTGTATGTAATTAGGATTTTTATTTAAATAGGATATCCTGTAATTATGGAAAGATTATTTCCTATTAGAGTTAAACTACTCCTTCGTATTTGTATATATCCCCCCACTGTGGAAAGAATAGAATCATCGAATTAACCCTGATTAAAAGTATTCTTTTCTACTGAGTTTTCCATGAATAGTTGTAAATTCCCAAGCAGATTTCATGTCCGACCTATCTTCACTCAAATAATCATAACTGACCCCAGAAGTATCGAAATCGACATCCGTAAAATTCTACAGAAAATCAGAAAGTAGACATTCGTAGCTTTCCAATGATATAAGGCTCATTATCTGATTCGATCTGGTACTTTCCCAGTAATTCGGAGAAATTGGATGTTTTACACAGGCAGATTCTGGGACCTGGGATTACAATTTGCCTTTCAATTCTACTTAGCACATTTTAGCTTATTTTATTGTTTCTATGAAACAAACCTGCAAAAAGCACTAAAAGATGTGAATAAATCATAAATAAGGAGAACTAAACATAAAAACCAAGATTAATAGGCATAAAAATATAGGATAATATGAGCACATCACTTCGCAAAATTGTTGTTGCATTTTAAAATGTTTTAATATCTTACGAGGGAGACAAATGTTTTGTTTTCCGAGAAGGGAGTCATAGTTTATGTGGTGCTGATTATTGATTATTTCACCTTCAACGTTACTTGAGGTGGAACTGTGCTGGTTAGAGTTTTGTTATCCAATCATGTCGGTGTCTTGCTTCAAATGTAGTCCTAAAATCTAATGCCAAAAAAAAAAAAAAATAGTTCTCCTAAAATCACTTAAATCATGGACTAAGAAGCTCGAAATTTCTTTTAGAGAGCAGATGCCAAATCACTTCCATTGGCCCTTTGGAAATATACTTTTTAGCCTAAATATATGGCGGGTGTAGGAATTAGACTTGCTTTTTCAATAATGTAACTGTAGCAAAGCTAAGATGGAAAATCCTAAATAAAACTAAAAATTAGTGGTTCCAAGCTGTTTAAAAAAAAAAAAAACCATTAAGAATAGATGAGTCTCTAGCTCTCTCTAAGACCTAGCCGCCTTGGCTATGGTTTTCCATTCTGGCGACCCCCTCTAGTCTCTGCCCTAAGTGGAGATTGGTTCTCCACGCTCTGTAGTTCTACTCCAGCTACTGTAGATGATCACTGGGAGGATCTGATTGAGATCAGTGATAGGCAAATTTGGAGTCTAGGTTTACGAATCAGACCGAGGAGCGGGCGACTCAAGCCTCCTGTCGATCACAACGTTGTCTCTCTCTCTCTCTCTATGGTATGTTTTCTCTAAACTCAAGCCTCTTTTTTATAGACTTGCTTCTTTAATATGTTAGAACTGGTTGTCTAATGAGTGGTCTAACCTTATGTACCGCTGTGGTACCCCCATAACCTCTTGTCTGTCTATTCAATGGCAATGGAGGAGTATGAAATGGTCAATCTGGCTTGAGAAATGACAATCTTTTATGGATTGATTGATTCAAAAAAAAAAAGTGGTTGAAAAAACAAAATTCAATATCTACTGTGGACTAATTTATTCATGACAAATGAGAATATCATCCTTATGGCTTGGAAATGAATATTGTACCGGATAAATTCTAAAAGATATTAGATGGATTATTGGAATTGTAACTCTGTAAACTTCTAAAGTTGCATTTGGTCCTACCCTTTTTCTTTATGTCAGTTTTCGAATGTTGATGTCAAAAACATTGTTAATGACTATTTTGAACTTTTTTTCTCAAAATGATTTTCAACTCTTTTTTCTTTAAACAGAAAGTTTCATCAATCTTGTGCCACATACAATAATTCATATAGTTGTGCCATAAATCAGTGGTCAAGTAGGTTAAGAGAGAGATACCATTCACTCGTTCAATGATGGTGACTATATATATTGATATTGAGGAGAAGAAGCAAAGAAAATTAAAGAGGCAGGAGCTCGATCGATATAATCAAGTTTTCATAAGAATAATCCGGAGAGGCCATAAGAGCGATATGTAAGAAACAGAATTTGAAGCTTATACAGGCACAGATTGAACAAGTGTAGAAACTACAAAATCCTTGACCACACTCTCATGATGAGTAGTGTATCCATCTTCATTCTTGTATGCAACATCCATGGCGCATGCAAAGTTAAGAATTCGGATTAGTAGTGGCCTTGGGACAGCATTAGGAAGGTGGAACGATTCGTTTATGTCCTTCCATGCGTCACTCACTTGTCTACGCAATCCGGTTATTGCTTCTTCTTCCGTGGCACCATATTCTTTCATGTAGCACTCTACAGCTGAGGTAACATATCCTCTATTTTGCTCAAACTACAAATGTAGAGACGTACATGATCATTTAGGTTCAAATGGAAAGCCTAAAAATTGATGTATTCAAAACAAAACAAAAAATGCATGCACGAGAGGAATTGACTCATATACAAAACCAAAACCCTGGTACGTTCAATATATCAATTAACAACTATTATACGTAGTATAAAATCTCGAGTGATCTATCATGGAATTAGTGGACAATATATATCGATCAAGACTTGCTATATATAGCGATGGGCAATGATATAGGGCCTCAATGAGGCCTAAGATTTGTGGCCTCAAATCCTAGGTGTCATGCCATATAAGTAAATAAAAATTTATTTTCAATTCCATATAATATATCTTGCCACATCATACTATTTCAACACCAACTTTACCCTTTTACATTTCCTTTTAGATGTTAATTAGGGGGTGAATCAATTACATTAATGAATTTAATTAGGTGACAAAAAAATATCAGCTATTAATTATATATTAATTTAAGAGATATGTCTACAGATTCTTTGATCAATATTTTTCTTCATTTAATTAAATTATTTCCTTTAATTTTTCTTCCCAAATGGCATTAATATATTGAATTATGTGTCAAGAAAATATTGATTAATTTCATCCACAAAAATATAGCATTAGTTAATTGAATTTGAGAAATACTTATGTCTAAATTAAGAGGTACGAAAAAATTACACGTTAGCAGCCATTAATTAACATCTGCAATCTAAATATAAGGGAAAGACAAACAAAAAATAATAAATTCAGATTTAACGTTTAAACCCTAGCTACATAAAGAGAAAACAATGAACAAAAGAATAAATACAATCATATGAATATGTATTTTTCACCTTATATTTTCAAAATTTGCAGGAACCTAACAAAGGTTGAATTCATATACATGTGTTATACAAATCTATTAATCGAATACGTGCAAATCTATTAACTGAGTTACATGAAATTTTTTCTACTCTTGATTGAAGAAAAAAAATTGTTGTTTAAATCTAAGCATGAGTGTAATGAAAAAAAAAAATGAAAGAAAGCCAAAATTTTTTTTTTTTAGAAGAAAGCCAAAATAATTTAGAGTCATTAGATTTTTTAAGGATAAGATGGTCTTTTTCTCAATAATGACATAGCATGATTTGACAAATAGGTGATTTGTGTAGATGATATGGCATGACACCTAAGATTGAGGCCACAAATCTTAGGCCTCATTGAGGCCACAAATCATTTTCCATATAGCGATAGGTATGTACCTTGTGGTCCGCTATGTCATCCATGAGTCGGCAAACTAATGTAGCCGCTTTTACAGCCTTGGGATATGTGGCCAACCAATCGAAGGAGTCTTGTGTTACAATATCTCCCATTCCAACAAAAGATATTGTTATTAGCATAGGGTAGGCTGTGGTCTCTAAAGATAGGGCCATATGTTCATCCATTGTTGGTATGTGTTGGTGGTGCAACCATTTAGCTTCAAGGAAGTAACTTTTAACTTGCTTTTTCATCTATATATAAGAGACAACCGATTAACATTTGTTAGTCGCTAACGAAAGTCATATTTTATGTACAAAAATTGTGTTTATAGACTCAAAACTCAAAAATGGATATAGACTTAAAAAGTATTGGGCGAATGGGGTTTACAGCTTCTTTGGCGTAGTGGATTCGGTACAACTTTCCCTCCTTTGCAAGCTCTTCCTCAATTTCAGTATAGACTTCTAACATTGCCTTATAACAGACTTTCATATAATCTGGTAGTGGATCTGTTGCACGGATATCCCACCTAATTGATCGAATAGTAAACCATTGAGAAGTTAGCCTGCATATTTTAACATACCAAAAAAAGCTCTTAAATCTACACACGGTTGATTTGTAGTATTTATGCTGGATCCTTATTATCAACCATATATTTAACTATATATATAGTCATTCTAACCTAAGGTTAATTCACTGCACTTTTAAAAATCTCATTTAAATCGTTTTTGATGATCTAGACTACCCCTCTTAATTCTAGGCCACTCAAATCGTATATTACATACAAAGTTTTAGAAAAAATAGAAACTATTTAACCATTTCAATTATATATATCTAACGCTACATTTATCTTTAGTGCTTCACAATTTTGGTCAGTATAGATGGCTAAAATGTTGCAGAGTTACTTTTAATCTAAAATAGGAATATGATAGTATAACGGATCCAAGTGTGTAATTACCAAATTGATAATGTCTGCATTTTCAAAAATGCACACTTAACCTTAGCGGAAAATGTCGCTATAACCATATGTGTGTGTGTGTCTGTATTGAGGCAAACCTTTGCATGTGTATCTTTTAGCTAGCTTTCAATTGCTGGGCGATCAAGTTTAGACAAGAGCTAGTGACAATTAATTTTAAATAATAAATTGACCTCTGAATAGCTTCAGTAAAGAGCTCTAGTTCTTCGAGTGTGCCATAGTTATCATAAATGTCATCGACAATAGATAGTATGGCAGCGACTTTGCATGATGTCCTCCTTGCAAAGGAATATTGAGGTTCGAAGTACGCTGACAAAGTCCAGATGAAGTATATTTCGGTAATTCTGTCTCTTGTAAACGGCAGCTTGTTTCTCACGTCCAAGTCCTTCCACCACCTACAATTAAATTATAAAATAATTTAATTGGTATAACCAAATAGCATTTCTTTGATTTAGTAAATACACACACACACATGTAGTTTGATGGTTAATTAACCTAGTAATTTCATATAGTTCCTTCTGATGGAGTTTCTGCAGCAGGTTGAAATCCAACTTTGCAAAAGTCAGGAGAGTTTTGTTATGGGAATCGCATTCTTGGTAGATTGACAAGTAATATCTTGCTTCCACCCTAGGGATGCCCTTCCGCAGTGGCTGATTTAAGGAATGGGCTACTTGTTTTGAAAGTGAAGGGCTTAAACTATGTTTGATCGACTCAAGATGAGTGGTGGTGAATGCTAGGGCCTCTTCGAGTATGTCTTCTCCTTGAATCCTAAGATGGGTGGCTTCATACAAGCTTAACAGTCCTGATACATCACTTAGAAGAGACGCCTTAAATTTCTGATCACTTTCTTCCTTGAACTTGTTGAATATATCTGCATCACCAGGCAATCCATTAGACGAGCCTCAATATATCATATATCTGTAATACTATATACAGACAAAGAAAGTGATGGACAATTTTCATGTCAGGTTGTTGTCTATATATTGACATGCATGCGCATAGAAATTGAAATAAGAGTTTACAAAATCATGACAAAGTTGAATTTATACATATCCAGTAACATACACTCTTCCTAATTTAGCACTCTCTAAAGCGAGCTATTGGCATGGAATTGACACACAAATAGACAACTTACCGCATGAAACGTTATAACCTTGTTGCCTAAGCAATCGAAAATGGAGAGCAGTAGTGTAAAGGTCATCAACACTACCATAAGAGTAGCTGTGGTGAATTTGTTTCAAAATTTCATCAATCTCATTTTCAAAATGATAGGACACGCCTAAGCGCTGAATGTCATCAACCAAGTCCAATTGTTGTGAAGGCTTTTTAACAGGATCCATTAACATCCTCTTCACCTCTTCTTTCAGTTCTCGAACGTGTTTCTCAAGTTTAATGTCTACTTCCTACACAGGCAAATTTGAAGTAATGAAATATTGCATGATTTTCAGAAATAAGGGATTGTACATATATATATATATAGCTTACATGGTACTGCAATGATACAAAACAATAAAATGATGCTCAACTGAAGGTTTATAATTAAAATCAATAGAAGTATATATAACTGGGAATCGCTAACTTGAAGAACAATTTGCGTGTCTAATATATATATATATATATATATATATATATATATATATATATATATCCTACCTTGGTAGCATAGGAGAGAAAATGATCACCCCAAATGCTGGGGGTGTAATTAGTTGATTTTCGCTTAACATGAGCAATAGTATCTGGCCTTTGAGCTTGAGATGCTAAAACTTGGAGAGACATTTTCTTGTACAAATGCCTTTCGTGAGTTGAAGAGTGTTGTAAGTGCTTCTTCGCTATTTATAATGGAATAGCCACACACGCAAGTTTTAACACCTATTTTGAAATAGCCAGATAATTAGATATAAACCTAATTTCGAAAGAGGTATTGGGAAATTTTTTTATCCATCTAGTGATATATTCCTAACTTACGTAGGAAAACCTTCTTTGTAGAGTGTTGATGTATAACTAATTTTGGGTGCGGCTATATATTTGAACTAACTTTGTCTTCTTCTTTTTTTTAAGAAATAAAATCGATTAAAAGAATTCTGTTTAAGGATATCTCTATTTGTGTTTAATCCAAACTCTAGGTTACTTGACCTAGTGGTAATAGGGTTCAATTAGAAAAATCTAGAGATTCTCTTTCCTTGTATGATTCTAACTCTATGCATTGTAATCCTCTATATACAGAGGCCCCTATTATCAATGAGAATACACAGCAAATTTTTCTCAGTTTCTGATTCCCTAAAACACGTTATCAGCACGAAGCACTAACCCTGAAACCTAATATTCGTAGCCTTCAAACCCCAGAAACCTCCGCCGCCCACCTTGAAGCTCTCACCTCCAGAAGCCCAGAACCGGCGGCGTTGTCCCCAGAACCGGCCGGCAAATACCCGAACCGGCCCCCGGAAATACCGATATCCTCTCTGCCCTGTTCGAAGCTTTCCTCCCTGCCTACTGCTACCAAACTTCACCAGAAACTGCAGCCGGACCCTAGATCACCGGAGCCGAAAAATCACCACCGGAACCGCTCCAACCGGCCGCCTGAAGCAACTGAACCACCAACCGCCGCCTGAAGCTTCTGCCTCTACTTCAGTCAACCAAGCCTATTCGGTCAACCCTAGGCCCAAACTCAGCCCAAGGCCCAGAAGCAGAAGCAGATCCGCCAAAGCCCAGAAGCAAAGCCTCTGACGTCAACATCCAGCCTGCCACGTCAGCATCTAGTCAGCCCTGCCGCGTCATCAACCGGACGCCACGTCAGCACCTCAGTCAACTCCGGTCAACGGTCAGTCAACACCGGTCAACCCTCCGGTCAACACCAGTCAACCCTCCGGTCAACTGCCAGTCAACATTTTTCCTGCCACTTTCCGGCGACTTTTCCGGCCGCATTTTTCCTGTCAAGTTTTCCGGCCACTTTTTAAGGTAATTTTTTCTAAAAGTTACCGTTTTTGAAGTTTTTTTTTTAAATTTCTTCTTCTTTTCTCGGGGACTTCCAAGATCCCTTCTTCTACCCCCCTTTCTTCTTCATAGGGGAGACCAAAAGCCGAACTGTGGGGGTTCGTGCTCACTCCAAGCTTGGAGCTTGTAGAGTCCTCCAAATTTAGAGTTTGTTGAGAAGAAAACGATCGACCACATACATCGTTGTTTCGATCTAATCCAAAACCCTCTTGGAATCGGATTTTTCTTGAAAGCGACTACGCTCAGAAAATCCCTAATTTCTTGGAAGCGACTACGCTCATGAATTCAATAGTTTTTCGTGGTAGCCTTTTTCACTCCGAAACTAACCCTAATCTTGTGTTTTTTTTTTCAGGATGAGTTACTTGAACAAGTTGAACTTTGTTCCACTAGAGACAACTGGCGCAGGATACCATAGGTGGGTCCGAGATGTGCGCCAACATCTTAAGGCTGATGGACTTCTGGAATCCATCCAAGAGCCTAGTCAGAACGTGCTCTCCATTAAGCAAGCTATTGCTTTTGAAGCAAAACAAGCTAAAGCCATAATTCTCATGACAAGGCACATGAATGACGCGCTCCAAAATGAATACCTCAATGAGGAAGACCCAAGAAAGCTATGGGTTGAACTTGAGCAGAGATTTGGCAACGTTCGTGACTCCCTGCTTCCTGATTTAGAAGTGCGATGGCATAGCCTCCGCTTTTGTGATTTCAAGTCTGTGCTTGATTATAACTCGGAAGCT
>BDJD01001629.1:91642-105627 GCA_002564525.1 Rosa multiflora
AGCTCCAGAACGTAGCAAACACTCTGCCTGATGCATTTTCTGACGTTGCCAAAGTGACGAGATCACACATACCTGCTACAAACGTGCCTGCAAGGATCGATGTCCCAAATACTGGACATCACGCCACTCCTGTGACATCAGGGGATGACGCCATTGCCCAGCATGGCAATGATGTGGCATCTATGGCCGCAGGTCCCGCAAGGAAGAGCGGTAGACTAATTGGTTCGAAGGATACTCACCCTAGAAAGAAAGTGAATGAGGCACAGACAAATCCTTTGATCATCGATACTCAAAATCCGTCCCATGAGATTGTTCCGGATTACGGTTATGTCCAAGAGACATCATTGGGGGACACCTCAATGTTAGAACCTATCCATGAGAACGTAGAGATCTCTGTAAATTACACTAGTGTACATGGGACGTGGGAAAGAAACTCCATCATCATGGATGATGTATTCGCGTATTCAGTGGCGCGTGAGATTATTGAGACCGATGACATCAAACCTCGCTCCGTTTATGAATGCCAACGTAAAGCTGATTGGCCAAAATGGAAAGATGCGATCCAGGCAGAACTTGATTCTCTAGCGAAAAGAAAGGTATTTGGCAAAGTTGTACCAATACCCCCTAACACCAAACCAGTTGGTCACAAATGGGTATTCGTTAGAAAGCGTAATGAGAAAAACGAGATTGTAAGATACAAAGCTCGCCTTGTGGCCCAAGGCTTCTCACAACGCCCTAGAATTGACTATGAGGAGACCTACTCTCCTGTAATGGACGTCATTACGTTTCGCTACCTTGTCAGTTTGGTAGTTTCCGAAAAACTGAACATACAGCTTATGGATATGGTTACTGCGTATCTATATGGGGATCTAAAAACAGAAATATACATGAAGATTCCAGATGGAATTCAGTTACCCGAATCAAGTGGCTCTAAACCACGGAGCGCGTTTGTGATTAGATTGAAACACTCACTATATAGATTGAAACAATCCGGACGGATGTGGTATAACCGTCTAAGTGACTTGATTGGAAAGGGATATGTCAACAATGAACTATGCCCATGTGTGTTCATAAAAAGGACAAGTTCTGGATTTGCAATAGTAGCGGTTTATGTTGATGACATGAACATAATTGGCACCCTTAAAGAGTTAAGGGAAACTGCTGAACACTTGAAATCCGAGTTTGAGATGAAAGATCTAGGGAAAACACGGTTTTGCCTCGGTTTAGAACTTGAGCACCGTAGAGATGGTATCCTGATTCAGCAATCAACTTATACCCAAAAGATGCTTAGGCGTTTCAACACTGACAAGATTAAGCCTTCAAGCACCCCAATGGTCTTCCGTAGTCTTGTACCAAAGAAGGATCCATTCCGTCCAAAAGATGATGACGAAGAAGTGCTAGAGGCAGAAGTTCCCTATCTAAGTGCAATAGGCGCATTGTTGTACTTAGCACAATGTACAAGACCAGATATCTCACTCTCTATGAACTTGCTAGCTAGATATAGCTCTGCACCAACACGACGCCATTGGACTGGTGTTAAAGATATCTTTCGATACCTAAGTGGTACAATTGATATGGCTTGTTCTATCCCTATAGAGAGAAGATGGATTCGGACCCATCAAGTACTAGGGACGCTACACATGGTGGACTTCGTTTCCTCTCCCCAACCTAAAACGATATAAGTGTTTTGGAAGGTTTGGCTGATGCTGGGTATCTCTCTCACCCACACAAAGGTCGCTCCCAAACTGGTTATGTTTTCACCATGGGAAAGACCACCATATCTTGGAGGTCTACAAAGCAGACCTTAGTCTCTACCTCTTCGAATCATGCAGAGATTATTGCTCTTCACGAAGCGGTTCGTGAATGTATATGGCTTCGATCCATAGTTATGCATGTTCGAAGCAATTGTGGTTTAAAGTCTACCACAGATGAGCCAACAAGCATTTATGAGGATAATGCTTCTTGTATTGAACAAATGAAGCAAGGCTACATCAAAGGCGACAACACCAAGCACATATCGCCCAAATTCTTCTACAATCAACAACAACAGAAGTTCCTCAAGATCAAAGTAAACCAGGTTAGATCTGAGGACAATGCGGCAGACTTGTTTACTAAGTCTTTGCCCAAATCCACGTTCGAGAAACATGTGGCAAGAATTGGCTTGCGGAAATTATCTGAACTCCCATGATCGTAGTCATCAGGGGGAGGCACAGACATCAGGGGGAGATGTCTACATGTTCGTCTCGAATCGTGAAGGGTGTGTTGTGCTCTTTTTCCCCTTCGACCGAGGCTATTTTTGTCCCACTGGGTTTTTATTACTCGGCAAGGTTTTTAAAGAGGCAACGAGAGAAGCCCCGCGTTTGGACAACACAAGGGGGAGTGTTTAAGGATATCTCTATTTGTGTTTAATCCAAACTCTAGGTTACTTGACCTAGTGGTAATAGGGTTCAATTAGAAGAATCTAGAGATTCTCTTTCCTTATATGATTCTAACTCTATGCATTGTAATCCTCTATATATAGTAGCCCCTATTATCAATGAGAATACACTGTAAATTTCTCTCAGTTTCTGATTCCCTAAAACAAATTCTTGTTTTTCCAATTTATTGTAAGATTCTATCCTTAATTGCTCTTCCCTTAAAAAAAAAAAAAAACTTTGCTAAGGTATATAAGTGACTATTATTTAGTTTTTTTTTTTTTTTTTTTAAATTCTAGTTTTTTTTTTTTTTTTGTAAATCTGAAAAGAAAAACCTAGCGTCTGCTAGGGTAGAGAGCGGATGCTATCGCAATTTGCTCTAAACCATCCCTCCATTACCATGGAGGATTTGGGAGGCCCGTAAGGCGAGGAAGGGTTCAAGCACAGCGGCGGATCAGGTTTTCGATCGATCCGATTTCCTTCTTTGCGTCGGGTTTATCTCTATGACGATTAGTGCCAAGGGATGCTCAGGTGGTGGAAAAACCATTCGAGTCCGGTGGAGGAAAGGAGTGATATAGTGGACGCGGTGGTGTGGAGTAGCAGCAGGTTGGACGAGTTTCCTGTTCAATCTGATGGCACGATAAGCAGCCGCAAGCTACAATCAACGATCTCATGTCCTGTTTGACGTAGGGGGTGACTACAGTGGGCAGCAAAGATTGGAGCAAGGACGCGGTGGGGCGTCTGGGGAGCATTCTTGCCGGACTGGTGGAGGACAACCATGTGGTAGGGTTGTGGCCTGGATGACGAGGGATCTGGGAATTCATGTGGCGACTTGGTGGATGCTCATATCCAAATTTGGGATTCAGGTTCGATTCGGGTCTAGATTTGGTTTTTAGATTGGGCCTGGGGTCCCAATCAGTTCTGGATTTGGGCCTGGTGTGCTTTTGGGTTTTTTTGTTTTGTTTTTTTTTTCATTTGGTTTTTTTTTTTGTTACTTGGGCAAAGTCAGTGACGGTAGGTTACCCGCTACTCAAGGTGTGTGGTGGTTTGGTGCACCATATCCTTGGTACCTCTTTTTAGTCTCTTATACAAGGTCGGTGCCGGAAGGGTTACCCGCTACTCGACGCAGTTCTCTGCATGGAGGTATGGTGCACCATATTGTCGGTGCCATTTTACATATCTCAGGTTCTGTCCTTTGCTTCATTAAATGCTTAATTGCATCATTTTTTGTTGCTTTTCGTACTGTTTTTGATATCTCTCAATTCGATGTAGCTTCTACACCTATCGTTGTAATATTTTTATTTAATATAGACTTGTCAGTTTGTTTTTTTTTTTTTAAAAGTGACCTTTATTTGATTTACTAAGGTTTGCAATTCTTTAACTATTGCTACTCATTGAAATTTGAATTAATTTTTTTAAAATACAATAAAATAAAATAAAATTGTTTAAAAGAATTCTTGTTTTTCCAATTTATTATAAAAAAAATATATTCTTAATTGTTTTTCTTTTTCAAAATTTTTTCCAAGATATGTAAGTGACCATTCTATTTGATTTACTAAGGTTTGCTTTTATTTAGTCTTCTTTCCACGTATAATTTCATATTTCTTTTCCTTAATTGATGAGTTATTATATTAGTAAGGTATGTAATATTATATTCTATACATGTATCTACAAACTCGCTTCATTGGTCAACATATGTGTTATAATGGAATGGATATCTACTACAAGCCATCGCAACAATGTAAACCACAAGTACCATAAAACAACCTACCTCAAAACTATGATAATCACTATGTGTCAAACCTGCAAAATAAGTAACCAATGATCGAAACTAATAGCAATACCATTACCATAGATTTCTCTAAAAAAAAAATTAAAAAAATTAAAAAAAAAATAATAATAATAAACCACCCTTAATGAGGTATCAAAAAGCAATAAAGCTCATATCAATGAGGTATTTAAAAGCAAATACTTCTTAACCAGACATCGAAATAAACTCATATCATTAAACATACCTTATACCCATGACATTAAATAACATTACCTCTAGAATAGGTAAAAAATAAATCACACAGTAATGAGGTGACTAAAACTTTATACGTTTTGACAAGGCATTTAACAAAGCACATAGAATGAACATCGCTAAATGTCATACGTTTAAAAAAAGGTAAACAATGAAACTCACAAAATAAAAAAAATAAAAAAATAAAAAACAGTAGGCATTAAAATTTTAAAACCTTAAAGTGATACGTACTACATGCATTTCTTTTTATTTCTGACCTAAAAGTTAGGTGTTTTGCCCAACTCCTATAAGGTAACGTGGGTAGAATAGGTATGGAATTGTCGAACAAACCTCTAAGTTAGGTATGCAACTGATACAAACTAGGGTTGGCAATATTAGCGGAGTAGGCTGAACCAGCCAAAATCAGGCATGCCCATACTGAAAAAATCGGTAACCGACAAGTGGTTCATGATACTCAATTCAGCGAAGGCTTCAGCTTTCCCAGATCCATGGTTTACCAAACTGGATTGGATACTGAGAAATATCAAAGCCCCGAGTGTTGGGGTGCACAGCTTATGCCCATATACTAAAGCCACAACGGAGAAAACTTCATCCTTGTGCAAAGAAGAGTATTTTTGTGGGTTATGCAAAGTTTTGGAAGGGTTAAAGATGTTATGACCCAATCACCAACACTATATTAATTTTGGTTTTTTCCTTTGTAAAATTGATTAAAATAGAAAATAAATTTGGTAAAATAAAAGAAAGAAAAGTTAAGATAAAAATAGATAGGCGAATAGATAATATATATAGTAAAACCAAAGTGAGAAACAAAGGTAGTAATGGAAGTGGTAGTAAGCAAATGAGGAGTAGAGATAACCCTTTTGTTGTTAACAACTTGGGAAACATTGTTGCCTTTTCTAGGCTGGCCAATTATCTCATGTAACCTCCATCATAAAACACACCATAAAATCAGAAAATTAAATCCAAATTGAAACTCCTATAACCCCCAAATAATTATAGGATTAAAAGCATAAGTTACAAATTGAAAATTGAAAAATTAAATTAAAGATTTTAAAATCTTTTAAAATACCAACAGTTCGGGTCCTTGAGCCCAACCAGCCTGGAAATTTCTCCTTTGGTGACCATAGGTAACGAGAAAAATTGGGCACTGAAGCTCTTCTAACATACATCATACTTTCCAGAGGGCTTGTACCTAGGGCTGGGCACGGGCCGGGTTCAACAAAAATTTTACTGGGCCCGGGCCCGGCCCGTTTTTTTACGGTTCGGGCCCAAAGCCAGTTTTGACACTAATAGGGACCGGCCCGTTTCCTTTCGGGCCGGGTTTCCGGGCTTCCGGGCCTAAAAACAAGTTTCTCAGACAACCACAACTCCGTTTGAAGAAGAACACAAGGCTTTTGTAAAACACTAGACAATCACAACTCCGTTCCTCAGACACCTCTAGAGCAACCAGTTTGAAGGCAAAGGCTTTTGAAGCTTCCAAGAAATAAACAAAGAGAGAGTGTCAGAAAACCACAAATAAGCTATAATTATATAGGAATTAAAATGAATGCTAATGGTATAGATGCAGTTTGATATATAATCATGAATTTCAATTCCAGTATGATAAAGAATGAACCAATGATTCATCAGTCAAAGTGTCAAACAATCATAAATGAACAACAATCAATTTGACTCCCCAGGTCATGATTCATGAATCTAAATCGAAGTTGGAATCTAAAACATGCCCAAGTAGGATCAATGGTTGTTGGGTACTTGCATGATAAACACATACGTCGTACCTGATGCCTCCTAGAAGCAGAGCTCGTCCTCTTCCTCCTTCCAATTCGGTCTCGGCAATCAGAGAGACAGAGCAGTGCAGTCTCAGGGAACCTGGGAGAGAGAGCATCGCAGTCTATGCGAGCTGGGGAGAGAGAGCAGTGTTGTCTCGGCGAGCCGGGGAAAGAGAGAATCACAGTCTCGGCGGTCGTAGTCATATATGGCTGAGGCGGCTGAAGACTGAAGAAGTGAAGAGTGACAAGTACAGAGCCAATATGGGGGACCCTTTGGAGCTGCAGAATGAAGACCCTAATTGACTAATCCAGTGAGTTTGACCCCATGATAAGGGTTTTGAGCCTTACCATACGGCCAATGATATATAAACATCTGTCTATTTTTTGTACAACGGGCCTGATGGGCCTTCACATTTCTAAAACTCAAGGCCCGGGCCCGAACTGTTTTTTGCTTATCAAGGCCCGGCCCGAACCGTTTTGATGGAAAAAAAAAATAGGGCCCGGACCGTACGGGTCGGGCCTTGCCAAGCCGGTCCTGGTTTCCGGGTTTTCGGGCTTAAATGCCCAGCCCTACTTGTACCAATTCACAACGAGGAGGATGAATCGAGGATTTGAAGTTCAAGATTTTTTTCTTTGGAATTTCTAGGTAATTTATGAATGATACATAGAAGAAGTTGTTGGGGCAGGTAAGAGGAAGATTTTGATATATGTGGTAATACCTGATCCAGAGGTTGACTCAGCAGCGTGTGGGGTCGATTCTGGCTTCCTAATTTGGCTGGTCGTGATGTGGCTAGCGTGTTGAACTTATGGGTATTATTTTGATGGAAATCGGAGAAGGTTTGGTCTCAATTAGAATTTCTAAAGTTTCGGATTTTCGAGTTGTGATTTGAGGAGATCCGACTGTTGGATCGTCTTCATTTTTCTTTGGGATGTTAAAATAATTAAGTTGGCGAAACCATTGAAGTTTGGGTTGATTTCGATGTGATTTCGGATATTCAATGAATTATTAGTGTGAGGGGTTTTCGAGATTTGTTTATAATCGTATTTAGTTTTGAATCATTGTTTACTAATTATAATTGTGTACATGATGACATATCGACCTAGCGCTCAACCAAGATCCATACGCTCGACGAGGATCCATCTTAATTGAGTGATTAAAGATGTGGTAGCATGGTTGGCAGTACCAAAATGGTGATAACCTGTGTGGTGATTGCTATGTAAAGGATGTCCGTTATTGTTGAGTTATTTATGGTTTAGATTGTTGATGTGGTGTTTGGTATTGTCTGTAGATGAAAGAGTATCGATTTTTAGATTATTGCTACTAATAATTGATTTTTTGATTTTGTTGTAATCTTCTGAACTAACCTATATGCAGAGATTAATATTTACTAAATTGTATGATTTTAATGTAATCTCCTGAACTAAATTCTATGCAGGGATTACTATGATTCTGGATTGTGTGAATTAGATGATCTCCTGAACTAATTTGTATGCAGGGATACTATTTTTACCTTGTTTAAATTGTGAGTACTGTAATGGATCGAGATTTACATTGCTTTGCAAAGTTGTTGTTGCATTTTAATTGTTTTAGAATCTTACGAGAGTGACAAACGTTTTGTTTTCTGAGAAGGGAGTCATGATTTATGTGGTGCTAATTATTAATTTCACCTTTAACATTACTTGTGGTGGAATTGTTTTGGTTATAGTTTTGTTATCCAATCATGTCTATGTCTTGCTTCAAATGTATTCCTAAAATCTAATGCCAAAAAAAAAAAATTGTTCTCCAAAAATCACTTAAATCATGGATTAAGAAGCTCGAAATTTCTTTTAGAAAGCACATGCCCAATCACTTTCATTGGCCCCCTGGAAATATGGCGGGTGTAGGAATTAAATATGCTTTTTCAATAATGTAATTATGTAACTGTAGCAAAGCTAGGATGGAAAATCTTAAATAAATCCAAAAATTGGTGGTTCCAAGTTGTTGCCAAAAAAAAAAAAAAAAAAAGAATGGATGAGTCTCTGGCTCTCTCTAAGACCTAGCCGCCGTGGCTATGGTTTTCCATTCTGGTCTCTGCTCCCAAAGAGGAGATTGGTTACCACGCTCTGCAGTTCTACTCCAACTACTGCAGATGATCACCGAGAGGATCTGATCGACATCGGTGATAGGCGGACTTGGAGTCCGAGTTCGCGAATCAGATCGAGGAGGGGGCGATTCAAGCCTCCTGTCGATCACAACGTTGTCTCCCTGTGGTACAGACATGGAGGCCTAGCCAGAATTGTGTGGACCGATTGGAAGGCCGAGCCAATGAGGCTTGAAGCGCAGGCCAGAATTAATAGTAAATACTTTCTATTAATTTAAAATAAGCAAATTTATGAGTTTCAATTAAGAGTGTTTATGTGTGGTCACTAGAGATATTAGAAAGCCATTTACCTCAAGTACAACTAGAATCTGCTAACACACCTTATAGTAGTATAGCTATGATACAATGAGGATGGTATGAACCGATTTTGAAATTGATGCAATATTTGTTCCAAATTCAATTTCACATGTTAGTTTAAGTTCATTTTTCAAATATAGTCGAACAAACAAGTAAACAGCACCATAAATGATTTTCATCTTGAAACACTAAACTAAAAAATATATTATAAAGACGAGCAATAACTATGTGTTCTCTACTCACCTGTTCACCGGGAGGGAAAATGAGTGACTTGGTAAGCATCAAGCGACCACTTACATTTGTTCAGACAGAATATGCAATGGATATGATTAATGATAATCAAGTAAACATAAATAAGGAAAAAGTCCCAGTACAATGTACAGTAATACAGTATTCAGGAAACTGTAATCACTTGCACGTTACCAACTATTAAACCAGCACCATTGCTTAATATAGTGTCTTTATCCCACATCAAAACATATAAGGCGTATTCCTTGTGCTTTGCTTCAGCCCGTGGTGTGGGAGCTATAAAAGGTTGGTTCTGATGAAATGCAACTAACCGAAGTTGAGCCAGACTGTAGTTGAGGTTAAGGCAGGGGCTGTTGAAGATGCATGTCTAGTGGAAGTGCGGGCAATGGTTCTTCAAGCTTAAGTACTTTCATCACTTGTCCTGCGTTTGGTCTTTCCTTATTATGGGGATGGGTACACCATAATCCCACAATTAACAAGCATTTCATTTCTTCATGTTCAAATTCCATTTCCAATCTTTCATCAGCTGCATCGAGAAGATGCCCTTCAAGGTAGAATTTCCAAACCCACTTATAAAGTGACAAGTTGTCATTGAAACTGTAACTCTTCCTTCCACAAGCAATTTCTAAGGCCACAACTTTAAAACTAAACATGTCAGATTCTTTACTAGCCTTCCCTTCAATAGCATATTCGGGGGCTATGTAATCCACAGTCCCAACAACTTCTAGCTGTTGTCTGAGTTGGGAACTGGGAATCCAGTCGCTTAGAAATCCCAAAATCACCAAGTTTAGTCCTTAAATCCTTGTCCAACAACACGTCAGCCGACTTGATGTCCCTGTGAAAGACAATCCTCTGCATCTTCATGTAGGTAATGAAGGGCTCTGGCCAAGCCTAAAGCTACCTTGTACCTTGAATTCCATTGCAGGCTGTTTCTACGGCCAAATAGATGCTGGTCAAGGCTGCCATTTGGCATGTATTCATAAACAACCAAGCACTCGTTGCGCTCTTGATCATGACACCATCCAATGAATTGCACCATATTTCGATGGATTAAGTGGCTTTATTATTTTGACTTCATTCATAAAAATTTCCTCATAGTGCTGATCAGTTCCTGTCCAGATTTTCTTGATAGCTACTTCACGGCCTAGACCTTGTAGCAGTCCTCTATAAACTTGTCCAGACCCTCCTCGGCCTAGTCTTCTATGTGGTGCGAAGCCATTGGTGGCAGCATGCAATTCTTCGGGACTAAACTGCTTTGGTAAGGCTTGTCTCTCAAGGTCATTACCAATTACGCCACTGCTTTTCCTTCGCTTGCTTGCCACCAAACAATATATGGATACACCAACTCCAAGAATAAAATCAAATAAAGAAGGTAGTGCAGCCACCTTAATCCGCTTCAAATCTTCTGTCCCCATTTCCCTATCCCCTTCTCTGTCTCCTTATAAAATTATGACACTTGGCACTTGTTGCCTGCTCAGCTTAACTATCTCTTATCAGCCTACTAACTCTGTTAAACACTAACTCAACCCCTAACCCAACATCTCTAAATTAAAATGATGAATTTGTTGTAAATATTATAAATATGTAGCTATCCACATGAATTCTCATCTTTTATGTCCTCATGATGTAAACCAAACTCCTATATAAAGGGGTCCATGATGAGAATGAATAAGACACACTTCTACCTCCTCCTATGTTTTGTTTATCTATTCTATCTCTCGCTTATTCTCTAGTTTATAATACGTTATCAGCACGTATTTGCTCTTACTTTTCTTCTTCTTCTTCTTTGAACTCCATGATGATCCGCATGTCTTATGGTGCAACATAGTTGCCTATGACTAAGGCTAATGATCTATGATTTTTTCGCTCATTCTCAACGAATTGCTTCATATATAACATAGATATCTTATATTATCGCATAACAGATATATGTGTTTCATGTTTATCATCTTTGTTCCTATTACATATGAACATCAATTTTTTTTATGTGATCGTTTACATATATTTGTATGTATCTTTTATGTAATGTCATTGTTGAATTTTATGTTTCATAATCGACTTTGAGAACCCTTGTTCCAATAGTCAAGACTCGAGTCCGCTGTCCGAGTAGTCTTAGAACTAATGGTTTTATAGACATCACATGAATTTTTTTATCGTGTTTTCCCTATGGGATCCATTGTTCATATTTATGAATACTTCGAAACCTCTGTTTCATATATGAATTTCCTGTGATTTTTCATAGTACATACATTTCTAATACTTATGAATCCTCACATGGCTGTAGATGTGGCTATGGTAATCATTTTTTACGCATTTGTCGCATGCCCAAACATTTAGTGGCACTTTACCAAGCCCTCTCACTAGTACAAAAATTGAATCAGATGACGGCTAAAAACTGTCGTCTGATGAAACATAATTTAGAGAACTGTCGTCTGAAGAACTCGGCATCCATGTCGACAGGCTGTCGATAGCTTGTCGACATTATTAATTGTCGTGTGAAATTCACTCAGACAACGGGCAACTTAAGAACCCATTGTGTGATTGTGATTCAGAAGCCTTTTTTTATATATAACTGTTGTGTGACTATTATTCACACAACTAAAACATTGATTGCACCCGTGATCTTTATTACTTTCACACAACAGTTTTTATTGTATGGTTGTTGTGAACATTGTGTACGTACAGCAGAAAATGAAATCAAAAATCACCAAATGAACTGTAATTACCAATATATATCTAATATTGTTATAATCCACATAATTGTACTGAAATGTATTAGACAATATTGCCAAAAAGGAGCACATCTATACTATTCCAACACCAAATTATGGAGCACATCTATACTATTCCACTAGCAAAATAAGTGAAGAAATGTACTTTAAATTGTCACTTTGGAGCACAAAAACACATTTCTAGCCTATTTCACTTCACAGCTTCTAGGGTACTGCATACTTTACAGCTTAAGGATGTTCTTCAACACATAACTTGCGAGTTCATTACGCACTTCATCAATTTCCACTTGACCATAAACATGGTTGGCTCTCCCAATATTTCACAAAACTCCCAACATCAAAAAGCTTCATCTAAGCATGCTTGTGAATTCTCATAACTAGCTCGAAGTCAGAAAACAAGCATAAGGGATCGAAAACTACCTCACAAGCTGTGAATAGTAATCCAATCTGAGTTGAACCAAGTTTTACGTGAATCGATCCAAACAACCACCAAAGATCGATCAAGGAGGCTGCTCCGAGCTCCCCAAGCTCAACTTGAAGCCCCGCCGACGTCGGAGATCGGAGAACCGATTGGGTCCGAAAACACTCAACTGCCCCGCCTTGCAGGGCCGCCGTGGAGGTGAATCGGCGCTAGAGGACACCAGAGGGACGACTAGATGGAGGAGACGATCTTATCTGGAAAGTTTCGTCGCCGGAGACCGCCGCAGTTCGCCGAAAAGCCGGGTCGGGTCAGTCGGATATTTTCGTTTCTGAAGGTGCAGCCGAGAGAGAAGAGAGAGAGATATCAGTTTCCGGAAATGGAAACCAAGTGAAAATAGTAAATTTCCCACTTGGGAAACTTCTATTTATACCAAAATGGAAACTTCTTCCAATGGCCATAACTTCTTCATACGAACTTCGATTCTCGCGTTCCACATGTCTACGAACTTGTATCGACGCGCTCTACAACTTTCGTGAAGGAAGTTTTTAGAGAATCTCAACATATCAAAAGTCAACCTTTACGCCACCCCTAAAGTCATATTTTCTGAATGAAAATTAATCCGAAACACTTCCGCTTTTTCCACGAGCCACGAAACCGTCCTATAACCACAATTTAGCTTCCAAAATCCTTGGAAAATAAATGACGAATTTCCGGGGTACTACACTTGCAATAAAGGTCAGTATATGAGGTTTGGTTATCGCAATAGAAGTTCTGGCATCACCTATTTTTAGTTGACAAGGCTTGCAACATGGGAATTTGGTTTTATGTGAACTACTTTGGCTAAGAATCGGTGATAGTTTTGATTTTAGCAGTAGAGGAGGATATCTTTGAACTAGTCACAAGATTTCCCTTTCAATGACTAACAGAAGGAATCAATCGTATTTAGGGATTTTGGCTAACTCTTTGTATAATAGGTTGATGCGAGGAAAAGGTGAGGTATGAGATTGCTGCAAGGAAGGGAGGTGAGACGGGAATGAAGAAGAAGAAAAGGAAAGTTGGGCTTTTTTGACATGGACTTTGGGTTTTAAAGGAGATGCTAGCCCAATTCTCATGTTCACCATTTCGTTCTTGATTTAAGTGGGGTTGGATTTCGAGCCCAACACCAACGAAACTAAATCAATAGACGGGCATTATGTGTTTCTGTAACCTTCCACACCACACGCACTTCTGCAAGCCCCAATAGCATAGTCGTGACTTGGGGTCCACATGCGTAGCATGACGGTTCGAGAAGATATGTAATTTTTTATATTTCTGAATGCGGTTTGCATATGTATTTTCTTATTGGGCTTAAAATGTGTGTAGGGAATGTCTCGTGATTTTTTGGGTATCAACAATCTTTTATTATGGGAATAATATTTTGACTTGCGTATTATTGATTTGCAAATCATTCGTATTCGTGTGTAGTGTCAATCTTGTTAGTTGATCATGTTAAAAATGGAAAAACTTGAGTAGAACCTGTTGATTAAATAGGTAACATGACCCAATTCGTTTTTACAATTTTAGTAATGATCCTTGGTTAAATGGTCGGAGCCTCCTAGTGGCAGAATGAAACTAAGTGTCGTTGAATTTATTTTTCGGAGACAACATAGTAGGAAAGCTGTGATTTTGGTATTTATGATTCGCTGTAATCGAGTTATCTTTCCGTTATGTCACAGGTTTGTCAAAGCAAATAGAGTAGCCAATAGTGCACTCTTTGCTAATTGGTGCTTGTTAGAATACCTGTATTTTGTAGAGTTTTCTGATATTATTTCAGGACGTGCTCTCAATGCTTATTGTAATCAGGAGTTTAGGCTCAATGCCCCCCCCCCTTGTATTCGGCAGTTTCATTAATCAAGGCTGGAGGGTAGCCGCACCAAGCCCTCATTTCAAAAAAAAAAAA
>BDJD01001630.1:0-28351 GCA_002564525.1 Rosa multiflora
ATAAACCTATCGGCTGAGGGATCTCTATGGAGCCAAACCATATCATCTTCACTTCCAAAGCTGAGTCTGTTGACCTTGTCCTACTGTGATCTTTCAGGCCCTATTCATGAATCATTTGCCAGGCTTCATTCTCTATCCATGTTAATATTGGATGGAAACTACATCTCTGCTCCGGTTCCAAAATTCTTTGCTAATTTTTCAAGTTTGATTTCCTTGAGTCTCACTAATTGTACCTTGCATGGAGCATTTCCCAAAGAGATATTCCAGGTACCTACACTACAGTCTGTTGACCTGTCAATTAATTCAGAGCTTCGTGGTTCCTTACCGGAGTTTCCAAAGAATGGATCTCTCATATCCCTACATCTATCTAGGACCAAGTTTTCAGGAGGCTTGCCGGACTCTATTGGCAACCTTAAATTGCTGTCTAAATTAGATCTTTCAGAGTGCAATTTCACAGGAGCAGTTCCAAAGTCACTGGCAAACCTAACACAATTGTGGTCTTTGGACTTGTCATCCAACAAGTTTTCTAGTCCGATTAATTCTATTCAATGGGACAAACTCATCAAGCTTGAGCATCTCAACTTGTCCTACAATCTACTCCACGGGAGTATTCCATTGTCTCCCTTTTCTATTCCCTTATTGCAGAGGTTAGATCTTTCTGGAAATAACTTCTCTGGTCAATTGCTTGAATTTTCTAATGTCTCTTCGTCCTCGCTACTCTCTCTTGATTTGAGTAGGAACAATTTGGAAGGATCCATACCTGTGTCTATCCTTAATCTTCCAAAGCTTGATTTCTTTAATCTTATTCAAACAACTTGAGTGGTTTTCCTTTTAATGGCCTTCAGGAGTCGAGAAATCTTTCGTTTCTTGATCTATCCTACAATAGCTTGTTGTTCAATCATAGTGGTACCAACTCATCTATGCCCTCCCTCCAGATTCAGCATCTGTATTTGGCTTCTAACAAGTTGAAAACATTCCCAAGTTTCCTGAAAAATCAACCTTATATAACCGAATTGGACCTTTCAGACAACCAGATTCCAGGTCATCCTTAATCTTCCAAAGCTTGATTTCTTTAATCTTTCTTCAAACAACTTGAGTGGTTTTCCTTTTTATGGCCTTCAGGAGTCGAGAAATCTTTCGTTTCTTGATGTATCCTACAATAGCTTGTTGTTCAATCATAGTGGTACCAACTCATCACACCCCTCTCTCCTTCAGATTAAAACCCTGTATTTGACTTCTAACAAGTTGAAAGCATTCCCAAGTTTCCTGAAAAATCAATCTTATTTAACCGAATTGGACCTTTCAGACAACCAGATTCCAGGTCAGATACCCAATTGGATTTGGGAGCTTCCTCTCGAGAATCTATATCTACGGTGTAACAAGTTGGTGAGTTTAGAAGCTCCTTTACTTGATTCTACTTACAATCTGAAGAAACTTGATCTTCACTCAAACCAGATTCAGGGACAAATACCATTGTTTCTAAGTGGTAGTTATTTGGATTACTCAGGAAATAATTTCAGCTCTAGTATACCAACTAACATTGGTGATTTGATTTCTCGCACGGGCTACCTTTCTCTTTCAAGCAGTAACTTGTATGGGGAAATTCCAAAATCAATATGCGATGCAAGTAATGTAATTCTTGATCTCTCTAATAACTCTTTGAGTGGAACCATTCCCCAATGCTTGACTCAGACATCTTCACTTAAAGTCCTTGATCTGAGGAGAAACAACCTTACTGGATCTATCCCCGATACTTTTCTTGAAGGTTGTCATTTGGAAACTCTAGCTCTGGGCAGAAATCAGATACAAGGTCAATTTCCAAAATCTCTAACCAATTGTTCAATCTTAGAGGTTTTAGACCTTGTCAGACATCTTCACTTAAAGTCCTTGATCTGAGGAGAAACAACCTTACTGGATCTATCCCCGATACTTTTCTTGAAGGTTGTCATTTGGAAACTCTAGCTCTGGGCAGAAATCAGATACAAGGTCAATTTCCAAAATCTCTAGCCAATTGTTCAAGCTTAGAGGTTTTAGACCTTGGAATCAATCAAATAACAGATGCCTTTCCCTGCCCGTTGAAGACCATATCCACCTTGCGTGTCCTTGTGTTGCGATCCAACAAATTTTATGGACCTATTGGATGTCCCGAGACCAAAGGATCCTGGCCGAAGCTTCAAATCATAGACTTGGCTAATAACAGTTTCAATGGTGAAATACCAGGTACATCATTCTTAACATGGCAGGCAATGATGGTTATTAATGAAGACGGTTACGAAATTCATCATAGATATGAGTGGCGAGCAAGGCCAACAAGAGTTGCGCTCAATCCTAATAAACCCGTATTTGGAACTAAAAACGGTCGATACTTGTTACCTAAGAATGGCTCAATATATAGTCGAAGTGATGGTGAAATACCAGGTACATCATTCTTAACATGGCAGGCAATGATGGTTAATGAAGACGGTTACAAAATTCATCATAGCTATGAGTGGTCACCACCAGTTACTCAAGCTGCGCCCGATCCTAGTCAACCCGTAATTGCAACCACAGGTCGATACTTGGTACCTAAGAATGGCTTAATGTATAGTCGAAGTGGGCTAGAGTTTGCTAAGAGTACCCCCCCCCCCACCAGGTAGTCGACGTGAGATCCATCCTTATGTGGCCACTATTTATTATGAAGCTGCAGTAACAATTACAAGCAAAGGTCAAGAGACGAGGCTTGTATATATTTTATTTATCTTCACTTCGATTGACTTCTCTGCTAACAAGTTCAACGGAACAATACCAAGGAAATGGGCCAACTGAGAACATTATATGCCCTCAATCTGTCCAGTAATGCTTTCACAGGCGAAATCCCATCGTCCTTTGGTAACTTGGGGAGCATAGAGTCCTTAGACCTCTCACAGAACCACCTGAGCGGCCAAATTCCACCGCAGCTTGCAGATCTTACTTTCCTTTCGTACTTGAATGTCTCATATAATCAACTGACGGGAAGGATCCCAACCGGCAATCAGTTTTCGACATTTCCAAATACCTCATTCGAGGGTAATAAAGGATTATGGTGGCCTCCTCTGACATCGAATCCGACGTTTAATGGAAGCTCAAGTAATCCGAATTCTGGAGATGAGATTGATTGGAATATTATCAGTGCTGAAATTGGATTTACATGTGGGTTTGGAATTGCCGTCGGATCACTTTTGTTTTGCAAGAGATGGAGGAAATGGTATTACAGAGCTATGTTTAACATCCTGTTCAAGATATTCCCTCAGCTGGAACACAGATTTGGTAATCACAGAAGGCATGTTTACATAAATCAAAGGTATTGGAGACGTTGAAATGGTTAGGCAGACCAAGCATGCAGTTCAACTCCATTGTGCTGGAGACTCCTCTGGTGCTTTTTCTCTGTATTTCATCATATGATTATAATGTAATTGTTTTTTCTTTTGTCGTAATGTTTTTTTTCTTTCTTGGTCTGGTGTTGTAATGGTTGTTGCAATGTAATCACTCTTACGTTTTTAACATTTATGAAATATTGTGTAGTGTGAGCATGTAATTGCTCTGTTTTGTGATATGGTGATTGTTTTCAAATATCCTACCATCTGTACGAGGTCAGTGCCAAGATTTTCTCTCTGTGATGAGAGGCAATGCCAACTTCTAGTGAAACTGCAACTTGCTCAAGAGCCCAAAACCGCCGGGAAGCAGTAGGCCCAAAAGGCCCGTTGTTGTACAAAGCGAGTAAAAATACCCGTCGTAGGCTTCGAGCCTTCGACATAAGAAATCAACCATGTCCCTCTCTCTCTCATTTCCCTATTTCTGAGACCAACAACCAAACTGGGTTTGCATCTTAAGTGGGTATGCATCTTTTCTGTCTCTCATGTTTGTTTCAATTTTGTTTCTGAGTTGGTTTCTGCAATTAGGGTCATTGTTTTCTGCCTTTTGTTTCCAAAACTCGGCCCTTCAAAGTTCAAATTGCTTCAATTTCTTGTGATTGCGGAATTATGAGGTCTACGAAATCTGAAGCTAATTGCCTCTCTCTCTCTCTCTCTTACTTCAAATTTCCCAGGTTGTGTTTGGTATTTCTGATTGGATATGTGATTTCCGGGCCATTCGAGATTGAATGTATTTTAAAATTGAATTAGTTAGATCAAGAATTGATGAGTGATGTTGGTTCTTGTCCGGCCAGACTTAGTGTCACTGTTAATGCTGTTAATACCGAGAACGAGAATAGTGAAGAACAAGCTCCAATGTGACAATTTGGTGGCTTTCATTTTTTTTTTTTTTGGGGTCAAAGCGGTGGTTTTGCTTGTCAAGATAGATATGCTACTTGAACAAACAGCATAATATTGAAAATTATTGATACAGTGTGATGGTTTATTCAGGTCCTGAGAAATTAAAACTACAGAGTTGTCAAATTTCAGTTTTCTGTTTATTTGTGCGGGAGGAGCAATTTGCTGTACTAAAAATAATCTATTTGTTCTATTATTTTTGCTTTATCAGTAACCAAATGTGGCTTTACTGTTTCATGGACTCCTGGTTATTAGTTAGCTTAAACAATGACGAATTTCTCACTTTTAGGGTTTTGTGAGTTTTACGTGAAATTTCTTGTTTGAAATCAGTAAATTTTGTCCTGTAAAATTCTTGTATCCGTCCATTCAAGTTTAACTAACTTGTATACATTGCGAAAAATAAAATTCTGGGCAAGGAGCTTTTTTCGGATTCCAGGAAGCTCTCGGTTCTCTGTTTTTGCAACGAAATGCACAGGTATATATGCATTTTGTTGCTGTGTTCAATTTTCGTATTAGTTACTTCTTCATGAGCAGCTGTAACAATAGAACCAAAAGCTTAAAATATAAGCATTTGCAGAGTCCCCATTATATGCAAATGGACCTAACCACATGCTTACCGATTAACCTCATTTCTTGCTTCTCTGCTGCTTATTCTTATCACACTTCAAAATGTTTGTGTAGGTTTTTTCCTGTGACACAAGTTCAACTTTCTAATCCTGGAAACTCAAGGAATCAGCTTGCAAGAATGCTAGCCATTGATTCAAGGTAACTCACCATTGCTTTGTAAGTTTGACAAAGGTAGTTTTATAAGATGCTGTTTGCCACTGATGAAATTTCTCTATTTGGTTTTTCTTGTGGCTATTTTTTATAGTAGCTCTGTAGTAGGAAAGGAAATATCTAGGAAGCTATATGTTGATTAACGAGAGCATAGAACAGTTAATCTTTTTTTCATGTAACTTTGATGCATTCACTTATGGTGGCCTTTTCTTTTCTTTGCTTATTCCTGGTGTAATTCTTTAACCATTATCTTCATATTTTATCTTTCAATCAAAGTTTTTGCTGTTCTTGTGGCGTCATTATGTCATATGTTATACTTCAAATTCTTTAGTTTGTTCATGTGCCGAAACTAGATGATACATTAAAGAGGGTATTGCTTATTTGTTTGATAAGTTTTCTGTTGCTTTGGTGGCAAAGCTTAGGATAGCTAGAGTATGTTAAAAGTAATTTTTGTTTCTCTTGCAGTAGACTCTTTGCACAAGCTCTGTATGTTGTCCGTAAAACATAAAAGTATTTGTAATATGATGTTAAAAAATAAAAATAATACTTATATATTTTTTAAAGTTTTCTTTGGGAAAGGAAAGGGGCATGGCTTTAGGGTGATGTGCTATGTTGGCTGTTTTTGGTTTGTTTGGATGGAGAGGAATCTTTGTGGAAGCTAGGAGTGAGAATGGAGATAAATTATGGCATAGGGTTCATCTTTTGGGGTCTCTTTGGTGTGGATCTCTTCATAATTTGAAGATTGTTCTTTTGGTCTGTCTTTATGATTGGAATGCAGCTGTGATTTAAATTTTTCTGTGTTTTTCTTTTCTTCTTTTTGTTTGTTAGCTTGGTGGACTCTCTTTGTTTCGTTTATTAATAAAAGTTTCCTCCCTCCCTTTAGTCCTGACTTCTATGTATATGTGTCTACAGTGGCTGCTTCATTGCTGCTAGTGCATATGTAGACCGGTTGGCTATGTTCTCTGTTTCAATGTCCGGAGGAAGGTTAAGCTTCTACTTTATCCCTCTTCTTATGTGCCAAAACTAGATGATACATTAAAGAGGGTATTGCTTATTTGTTTGATAAGTTTTCTGTTGCTTTGGTGGCAAAGCTTAGGATAGCTAGAGTATGTTAAAAGTAATTTTTGTTTCTCTTGCAGTAGTTTTTGAACTTTTTCATTGATTTCTCTCTTTCTTTCATATCAACCAAATATATAATTTAACGAAACGATTTCCTACAACATAATTAGAGTGTGGTTTTCTTGTCAGGCTTTTTCATCAGATGGTTTTGCTGTTATCTCAGTCTTTTTTTGGTGTGTTTCTCTGGGACTGAATTATTTTTGGGTGTTGTGAAGAGAAGTTGGTCTTGGAAGAATTTGATAGCTTGGTTTAGGGTTTCTGAATTGAGCTATTGGCCTTTCTATTTGATTGTTCAGGTTTATTGTTATTGTTAACAAAAATCAGAGATTTTTTTGCCAGAAATTGGGCCTTTTGAGAGATAAAGGAATATAGACTAGATTGTCAATCAATGATTTTCCCTTTCCCATGGCTTAAACAGTTATCGTTGATTTTTCTTTTCTAATTGTATTGTTAAACCTTTATGTCATTCGTTTCCTGTTTGTGCTGTCCAATTAGTGCACATCGTGTTTCGCATTGTTCAGCAATTCGGTTGCTGTACAGGTATTCGATCAATGATCAGGTTTGTGTAGTAGCAACTCGGAACAGTGAACTGATTGATGTACATGATGGCAAAAAAGCTTAGTGTTATCAAAGAACTACTTTTCATGACGAACGCAGTAGATGTATAATGTGAAATTTTATGATCAAACATGGTTTTTGGCCTCTCTGATATCTGCTGTTTCCTTGAAATTATCCTTAATGTACATTTTCCTTTATATGCAGCCATGTAATATACCCTTGTATTCAGGATAAGGAAGGCATCCCTCCTGATCAACAGAGATTGATTTTTGCCTGTAAGCAATTGGAAGATGGCAGAACTCTTGCAGATTATAAGATCCAAAAGGAGTCAACTCTTAACCTGGTTTTGAGGCTGAGGGGCAGACCTATGATTAAGGTGAAGGCTCTTACCGGGAATGAAATTGAGATTGATATTGAATCGACTGACACCGTTGACCGAATCAAGGAAAGGGTTGAGGAGAAAGAGGGAATTCCTCCGGTGCAACAAAGGTACTTGTTTCGCTTTCTCCTCATATTCAATCTATCTAAAGTAATAAGTTACTTGAATTTGAGTTATGTCTGGTTTTGTACTTTTATGAGTTTATCTGATATGCATTACATGTTAATAAATTGCACTCTTAGTTTAGTTGTTTTTCATGCCTTTTATCATCCATGCAAATATTACATTGTTTATGCTTTGCTGCCTGTGGAGTTTCTTTGAATTGAAAAGGAAGAAAAATGATTAATATGTTCCATACTTTGAGCTTTTGTTTCAAATGAGGCAGTTAGTAATGCATTGGTTAGTTTTTGGTTGTCTTTCACCACTATTGGAAGTTGTACATTGACTGATTCTGTACTTTCAAAAGGCTGTCGTGGTTTTCCATAGAACTTAGATTTGTTCGATCAGTGGCCAAGATTATCTTGTCCACTGAAGGTTGGTCGAGTTATGGTTGACTTTGCTTCTATTCCTGTTTGGGATTATTAGGTGCTCCGTATGATTTGAATCTTGGGTACCATGTAATTGGTGTATATGCACATTAACTTGACAACTGTTTTGGGATATCACCTACATTTAATAGCTTAAGAAGACTTGCTAGAATAAAGTCTTATTAATTAGCATTATTGCTGCGTTATTATTTTTGTCTTCGTTAATAGCTTCAAGTGTTTATGGTACTGGCCAATTTTCAAGAGATCAGCATCTAATGAGTTTGAAATGTCCGCAGGCTGATTTATGCTGGCAAGCTTGGAGATGACAAAACTGCAAAAGACTACAACATTGAAGGTGGCTTTGTCCTTCATTTACTGCCTGCACTACGTGGTGGTAGTCTATAAATTGTGTTGTAATATTGTATCTATTGACCGGTTCAGGAAAACTTTTTCTGAAGGCTTTATCGAGCCTTGATACTCTAAAACATTTGAGTTGCATTATATGGCAGAAAACTTGCTCTTAGTGGGGTACTGTGGACATAAATATTGCTGTTTTACCGTTCTGCTCTGTTGTGTTCACTGTCAATGCTCTCTTGGTTTTACTGTATACAAGGTTAGCTTCACCTGGGCAAAAATTTAATCAATCCTGATTACAGTTATTTTCTGCTTGTGGTTGATCTATAAAACTTGGTGACTTGTACTCCATATGCTACTCGTGAGTCTGGAAATTAGAGGAAGTATACATTTGAGAAGGAATGTAATAATTTCTTCAAAGTTTTGTGATGATTCAACCGAGCGAGAATCTATCTAAGAAGGGGAACTCCTATCATACTCGAAAAGTTAATCAACACTTGCCAAGCAGGCTGTTTAGAGTTGAAAGCGTGTAATTCTGAATTCTTGAGAGATGGCAAACTGAAATGATTCCGTAATTGATTTATAATAATCGAGGCGATTAAAACTACACAGATCTCTTTTGGTTAATAACACTGAAGAAGTGTAGGGGTATCCTCATGGTTGTTGTGATCTGAAGTCGGCCTCAGATGAGGTTACAACTTGGGAATATTTTAAACTACCTCTCAACTTTTATTTGGAAAAGTTAGAGTGCGGTTCGTCTCCTTTTCCCTTTTTCCTTCCACCCAGCTTTCCAGCTGGTTGCAGAAGAGGGGAAAGACTTCATAAATAAAGCCATGCATCAACGCGCAGTTGAAACTTGGCTGCTGGGAAAAGGAAAGTGTGGTTGTTGTACCGCTAGCTAACGTGGAATGCAACATAATACTTAATTTTGCAAAGATTTTATATTAAATTCATAAATAAAGAAAAATATATACATTGAAACATTAGGTCCTCCTCAGAGACCTCCGCAGGACCGTAGCGTGAGGCGTCTGCCTCACTTCACACCCCTTAGGCTAGTACTAACTGACTTCAACGGGTATGTTTAGCATGATTTGGATTTTAGCTGCTTCTCTGCTTTCTTTTTCATTGTTCTGTTTTCTTAAGAGGATTCAGTTGTTTGATGATAATTGAGTTTTGGTTTTTATGTTATCCCTCTCATTTTGTGCTTTATTTTGTTTTAGTAAAATTTTGTTATTAGTGAACAAAACAGAACAGTCCTCACCTTCCTACGTGCAAATGTGCAATGCATTCTAGTGAAGAAACTTCCAAGTCCAGTGGTGGCAAATCAACCAAATTAAAGAAACGGTATTTTAATGCAAAAGTTTTCTATTGACCTACTTTGTTGTATGAAAACAAATTAAAGTTATTGACATGAAATAAGCAATTAAAGTTTAGCACTCATATATAGACTTTGTCGTGTGATCACGAGAATACTTTTTTTTCCCCTCAAAAATAACACTGTTCCCTTGTCATATGACCTTTCAGTCATCTTCCATTCCAAAAGTAAGGGTAAAATAATAGATCCATCAATATGAATAAAAAGCAGGAGACTTGAAGTCAAGCCAATTAGTATATATCTCTGTATCATGGAGGCATTTTCCAATTCCACTTTTTAAAAGCCATTGCGGTTCGTTCCATATCTTTTTGAAAGCAATATATATAGGACGTGTTTTCTTGCCGTCAATAGTAAAGAGATGACTTGAAAGTTATCGACACGGAACAGCAATAGTTCCACTTTCCTACCGCCTCATTTTTCTTGGAAGTTGTCGATGGATAGGAAGGAGAGGACTTGAAAATCGAGCAATGACAGAGATTATGGACTCATGTTCTAATTCCATGACCTTATAAAGCGACCACCAGTCCACAACCATTACCAGTTCCCAATTATCACTTTGCCACAGTACATTTGTGCCTGCGTCTAAACCTTTGCTTAAAACATGCCAACTCTGTTCCTCCATTTCTTCCTCTTCTTAATCACTACCACTGTTACTAACCTCATCCCCGCAGTTCACAGCAACTGTATTGAAGCCCAGAAACAATCATTGCTCCATTTCAAACAAAGTCTTGAATTTGATTCTTCCAAGTCCTCCAAGCTTATCACATGGAATTCGAGTACCGAATGCTGTTCTTGGCTCGGTGTAACTTGCAGCACTAATGGGAGTGTTGTTGGTCTTGACATCAGCAGCGAGTCTATCTCATGCAGCATTGACAATTCAAGCAGTCTCTTTCAACTTCAACATCTTCAGAGCCTCAATTTGGCCGATAACAACTTCAAAAGCTCTTCTATTCCATCTGCAATTGGAAAGCTTACAGAGTTGAGGTATCTGAATTTACGTGATGCTTATTTTTCTGGGGTTATTCCCATTGAGATTTCACGCTTAACAAGGCTGATAACTCTTGATCTCTCTGGAAATGGCTACCACTGGTTAGAAGTTGAGAACCCGAATTTAAGCATGCTATTTCAGAACCTCACAGAGCTTACAAATTTATATCTTGATCTTGTAAAGATATCAGGACAGGGGAATGACTGGTGCGAAGCCATATCATCTTCACTGCCAAATCTGAGGGTGTTGAGCATGTCTTGTTGTGGTCTTTCAGGCCCTATTTGTGAGTCCCTTGCAAAGCTTCAATCTCTGTATGAGATTGACTTGTCATCTAACTCCTTCTATGCTCCGGTTCCAAGAGTCTTTGCCAATTTTTCAAACTTGACTTACTTGATTCTTTATAGTTCTAATTTGCTCGGAACATTTCCTAAAGAGATATTTCAGATACCTTCCCTACAAACCATTGACCTTTCCGAAAATGTTGAACTTGATGGTTCTTTTCCAGAATTTCCAAACAATGGGTCTCTTCGATCCTTAAGTGTATTTGGGACAAGGTTTTCAGGTGACCTACCCAACTCTATTGGAAATCTTAAGATGTTGTCAAGTGTATATCTTTCAGAGTGCAATTTCACAGGATCAGTTCCCAAGTCGATTGAAAAACTCACACTATTGGCTGACCTGGACATGTCCGGGAACAGATTTAATAGTCCCATTAGTTCTATTCACTGGGAAACCCTTATTAATTTGGAAATCCTCGCTTTGAGCGACAATCAACTCTATGGGACTATTCCTTCATCTGTTGTTTCTCTTCCCATGCTGAACATACTAACACTATCCCACAATCAGTTCTCTGGTCAAGTCCCTGAATTTTCCAATACCTCTTCGCCCTTACTTGAAACCCTTTATTTGGAAAACAACAATTTAGAAGGACACATACCAACATCTATCTTCAATCTTCAAGGGCTTCTTTATCTCAATCTTTCTTCAAACAACTTCAGTGGCTTCCCTTTTAATGGTCCTCAGGTGCCTAGTAATCTTTCGTCACTTGATCTTTCCCACAATAGCTTGTTGTTTGATTACAATGGCACCAATTCCTCCTTCCTTCAAATTCGCTACTTGTCATTGGCTTCCAACAAGTTGAGAGCATTCCCAGATTTCTTGAGAAATCAGTCCACATTATACAGATTGGACCTTTCAAACAACCAGATTCAAGGCGAGATACCAAATTGGATTTTGAGTCTCAAATCTCTTACTTCCCTGGATCTTTCTTGCAACTCCTTGGTAACTCTAGAAGCTCCTCTTCCTAATTCCACTTCTGCTTTATCTTCTCTGGACCTTCATTCCAACAAGTTTCAAGGCGAGATACCTAATTGGATTTTGAGTCTCAAATCTCTTAATTCCCTTGATCTTTCTGGCAACTCCTTGGTGACTCTAGAAGCTCCTCCTCCTAATTCCACTTCTGCTTTATCTTCTCTAGACCTTCATTCCAACAAGCTTCAGGGTATCCATTCCTCATATTCCTTCCTTCAGCTTCGCTCCCTGTCATTAGCTTCTAACAAGTTGACAACATTCCCAGACTTCTTGAGAAATCAATCCCATTTAATCAACTTGGACCTCTCAGACAACCAAATTCAAGGACAGATACCCAATTGGATTTGGAGTTTCAAACTTCGAGAACTAAATCTTTCTTGTAACTCCTTGGAAAGTTTAGAAGCTCCTCTACTTAATTCTACCTATGTTCTGTCAATGGTTGATCTTCATTCAAACCAGCTTCAGGGACATTTCCCCTTGTTCTTCAGTAGTAGGTATCTAGATTATTCAAGAAATAATTTCAGCTCTAGTATACCAGCTGACATTGGTGACTTCATTTCTACTAAGTCTTACCTTTCTCTTTCAAGCAATAACTTTCACGGGGCCATTCCAAAATCAATATGCAATGCAAGTGGTAAGGTTCTTGATCTGTCCAATAATTCCTTAAGTGGAAACATTCCCCAATGCTTGACTCAATTACCTCAGCTTTCGGTCATTGATTTGAAGAGAAACAACCTGAGTGGCACAATTCCGGATAATTTTCTCAACATTTGTGAGCTACAAACTCTAGACCTCAGTAACAATCAGATACAAGGCAAGTTTCCGAAATCTCTTGTCAACTGCTCAAAGTTAGAGGTTTTAAACATTGGAAACAATAACATAGCTGATACTTTTCCATGCTTTTTAATGAGCTTATCCACCTTGCGTGTCCTTGTTTTGCGGTCCAACAAGTTTTATGGAAACATTGGATGTCCCAAGACCAGTGGCACATGGCATGTGCTTCAAATAATAGATTTGGCTCATAACAATTTCAATGGTGATATGCCAGGAAGAATGCCTCTGACATGGCAGGCTATGGCGTCTAATGAGGATGATTCTCCAACTGAACTTGGATTTTCTTATCAGCCGAGCAGGAATATTGCTTTTGACGACAGAAAGGTACAAATAACAGGTCCTGACTTTTATTATAGAGATGCAATTACGACTATCATCAAAGGTTTAGAGTTGGATGTGGTTAAGATTTTAACTACATTCACCTTGATTGACTACTCCTCCAACAAATTCAACGGATCAATACCTGAGGAAATCGGAGAGTTGAAATCACTATATGCCCTCAACTTATCAGGTAATGCTTTCACCGGAAAAATCCCATCATCATTTGGTAAGATGCGGCAATTGGAGTCCTTAGATCTCTCAAAGAACCACTTGAGCGGCCAAATTCCCCCCGAGTTTGCAAAGCTCAATTTCCTTTCGCACTTGAATGTCTCATATAATCAACTGACGGGAAGGATCCCAACCAACACTCAGTTTTCGACATTTCCAAGTACCTCCTTTGAGGGTAATAAAGGATTATGGGGGCCTCCTCTGACATCGGATACCGCAATCGCATTGCCACCTCCAAAGTTTAATGGAAGCTCAAGTAATCCGAATTCTGGAGATGAGATTGATTGGAATGTCATCAGTGCTGAAATTGGATTTACATGTGGGTTTGGTATTGCCGTCGGGTCACTTCTGTTTTGTAAGAGATGGAGGAAATGGTATTACAGAGCTATGTTTAACATTCTGTTCAAGATATTCCCTCAGCTGGAACACAGATTTGGTAATCACAGAAGGCATGTTTACATAAATCAAAGGTATTGGAGACGTTGAAATGGTTAGGCAGACCAAGCATGCAGCTCAACTCCATTATGCTGGAGACTCCCCCGGCGTTTTCTCATCACATGATTATAATGTAAGTTTTCTTTTTCTTTTGTCATAATGTTTTTTTTTTTTTGGTCTGGTGTGTAATCTATGTTGTAATCGTTCTTGCAATTAATGTAATCACTTTAAGTTTTTAACATTTATGAAATATTGTGTAGTTTGAGCAGGTAATTGCTCTGTTTTGTGATATCCTACCATCTGTACAAGGTTAATGCCAAGATTTTCTATTTTTGATGACAGGCAATACGGCCATTCAAATATTCAATGTATTTGAAAATTGAATTAGTTAGATCAAGAATTGTCCGGCCAGATTTAGTGCCACTGTTAATGTTGCTCCTAGCGCAGTTGCTAATACCGAGAATGAGAATAGAGAACAAACAGCATAATATTGAAAATTATTCATAGAGTGTGATGGTTTATTCAGGGCCTGAGCAATCAAAACTACAGAGTTGTGAAATTTCAGTTTTCAGTTTTCTTTTCTATGTTTTCTTAAAGAACAAACACAAGTTATTTGATTGTGCGGAAGGAGCAATTTGTTGTACTAAAAATAATCTATTTGTTCTATTATTTTTGCTTTATCAGTAACCAAATGTGGCTTTACAGTTTCATGGACTCCTGGTTATTAGTTAGCTTAAACAATGACAACTTTCTCACTTTTTGGGTTTTGTGAGTTTTAGGTGAAATTTCTTGTTTGAAATCAGCAACTTTTGTCCTGTAAAATTCTTGTATCCATCCATTCAAGTTTAACTAACTTGTATACATTGCGAAAAATAAAATTCTGGGCAAGGAGCTTTTTTCGGATTCCAGGAAGCTCTCGGTTCTCTCTTTTTGCAAAGAAATGCACAGGTATATATGCATTTTGTTGCTGTGTTCAATTTTCGTATTAGTTACTTCTTCATGAGCAGCTGTAACAATAGAACCAAAAGCTTAAAATATAAGCATTTGCAGAGTCCCCATTATATGCAAATGGACCTAACCACATGCTTACCGATTAACCTCATTTCTTGCTTCTCTGCTGCTTATTCTTATCACACTTCAAAATGTTTGTGTAGGTTTTTTCCTGTGACACAAGTTCAACCTTCTAATCCTAGAAACTCAAGGAATCAGCTTGCAAGAATGCTACCCATTGATTCAAGGTAACCTACCATTGCTTTGTAAGTTTGAGAAAGGTAGTTTTATAAGATGTTGTTTGCCACTGATGAAATTTCTCTATTTGGTTTTTCTTGTGGCTATTTTTTAAAGTAGCTCTATAGTAGGAAAGGAAATATCTAGGAAGCTATATGTTGATTAACGAGAGCATAGAACAGTTAATCTTTTTTTTTTCATGTAACTTTGATGCATTCACTTATGGTGGCCTTTTCTTTTCTTTGCTTATTCCTGGTGTAATTCTTTAACCATTATCTTCATATTTTATCTTTCAATGAAAGTATTTGCTGTTCTTGTGGCATCATTATGTCATTTTTTATACTTCAAATTCTTTAGTTTGTTCATGTGCCGAAACTAGATGATACATTAAAGAGGGTATTGCTTATTTGTTTGATAAGTTTTCTGTTGCTTTGGTGGCAAAGCTTAGGATAGCTAGAGTATGTTAAAAGTAATTTTTGTTTCTCTTGCAGTAGACTCTTTGCACAAGCTCTGTATGTTGTCCGTAAAACATAAAAGTATTTGTAATATGATGTTAAAAAATAAAAATAATACTTATATATTTTTTAAAGTTTTCTTTGGGAAAGGAAAGGGGCATGGCTTTAGGGTGATGTGCTATGTTGGCTGTTTTTGGTTTATCTTGGAGTAGACTCTTTGCACAAGCTCTGTATGTTGTCCGTAAAACATAAAAGTATTTGTAATATGATGTTAAAAAATAAAAATAATAATTATATATTTTTTAAAGTTTTCTTTGGGAAAGGAGAGGGGCATGGCTTTAGGGTGATGTGCTATGTTGGCTGTTTTTGGTCTGTTTGGATGGAGAGGAATCTTTGTGGAAGCTAGGAGTGAGAATGGAGATAAATTATGGCATAGGGTTCATCTTTTGGGGTCTCTTTGGTGTGGATCTCTTCATAATTTGAAGATAGTTCTTTTGGTCAGTCTTTATGATTGGAATGCAGCTGTGATTTATATTTTTCTGTGTTTTTCATTTCTTCTTTTTGTTTGTTAGCTTGGTGGACTCTCTTTGTTTCATTTATTAATGAAAGTTTCCTCCCTCCCTTCAGTCCTTACTTCTATGTATATATGTTTACAGTGGCTGCTTCATTGCTGCTAGTGCATATGTAGACCGGTTGGCTATGTTCTCTGTTTCAATGTCTGGAGGAAGGTTAAGCTGCTACTTTATCTCTCTTCTTATGTGCCGAAACTAGATGATACATTAAAGAGGGTATTGCTTATTTGTTTGCTAAGTTTTCGGGGCTGATAAAGAGGAGAGGGAGAGAAGTTGGGGTCAGGGGAAAGTAGAAGCGGTCTCTTAAAAAAAAATTCCACAAAAAAAAAAGGTAGCAATCTAGCAGAAATGAATTCTAAAGTAGCAAATTGACATCATGGTGAAAGCTGGGGGAGCAAATTGGCAATTAGGCCATGAAAAAATATCTATTTTTCTAAAATAAAAGAGAAAAAAAATAAGAAAAGAAATTAATAAAAGATCTGAAATTCGTAAACAGGACCATTCAATAAAATTCGGGAATCTGATACGCGGGCCACACTCTATGTACTCTCAATCGCATTTTATGACTGAATTTTCTTTTTATTTATTTTTTTATTTCGAAAAGAAGATGCGAAATAAATAAGTAGAGAATGTCCCTTTTATATCGAAGTCAGATATATCTCTCGCTCCTTGCTCTGTTTCTGCGAGACATGCAGATTTTCGTGAAAACTCTAACTGGGAAGAACATCACTCTTGAGGTTGAGAGCAGTGACACCATCGATAATGTCAAAGCCAAGATCCGGGTACTCTCTTTTCTCTCTCTAATTTTGAACTTTTTCATTTCTTTCATATCAACCAAATATATAATTTATCGAAACGATTTCCTACAACATAATTAGAGTGTGGTTTTCTTGTCAGGCTTTTTCATCATATGGTAAAGAGAAACAAGACTGTGAAGAAATTCTTTCTTGATTATTCTATTACAACTTGGTACAACTTATATGCATTGTGTTACAAATCAGATCCACCATTGTAGGTCTAAGTATAGTAAAATATCTCATCCAACTAATTAAGGATACTACAGAATATCACACACATTAAACTCCTAATCATATACGATTCTTTCCTTCAATACTCCCCCTCAAGTTGGTGTGTATGTTAATTACACCCAACTTGCCTAACAATGCAGAAAACTGATTCGAGCTTAGTGGCTTGGTAAACAAGTCTGCTGGCTGCTCCTTGGTTCGAACATGCACTATTTTAATTAGTCCTCTCTACAACTTTTCACGCACAACATGGCAGTCATTCTCTATATGCTTCATGCGTTCATGGAACACAGGGTTTGATGCTATGTGTATGGCAGCTTGATTGTCACAGAATAATCTTACTGGTTGTGCATGTCCAACATTCAAATCCCTCAATGTGTTGTGCAACCATGTTATTTCACAACATGTGGTGGCCATGGAACGATACTCAGCTTTCGCGCTTGATCGTGCCACTGTACTTTGCTTCTTCATCTTCCATGAGATGGGTGCATTGCCAAGAAAGACGCAATAACCAGTTATTGATCTTCTAGTATCCTTACAACGAGCCCAGTCCGTATCGCAGTATGCCCTCAGTTCCAATGGCCCGTGGATGGCAGGAATACTCCTTGACCTGGCGTTTGCTTAATATACCTCAACACTTTATGCGCTGCTTCAAGGTGCGGCTGCCTGGGATTGTCCATGAATTGGCTTAGTATGTGGACAACATACACAAGGTCTGGCCTTGTGATAGTGAGGTAAATAAGTCTTCCCACAAGTCTTCAATATTGGGATGCATCTCTCAGCAAGCTTCCACCTCCTTGTGTGAGTGTTATGTTTTGTTCAACTGGAAACCGTGAGGGCTTGGCTCCAAGGAACCCTGTATCTTCAAGAACTTCTAATGCATACTTCCTTTGACATAAAGTAATTCCCTGCTTAGACCTCGCCACTTCTATCCCAAGAAAGTACTTCAATTGTCCCATGTCTTTTAGCTTGAAATGATTCGAAAGGAATAGTTTTGTTTATGTAATATCTTTCAAGCTATTTCCTGCCAAAATGACATCATCCACATAAACTAACAGAGCTGTAAATCGATCTTGATGGTTTCGGACGAATAGAGAGTAATTAGACCAAGATTGCTGGAAGCCTGCTGACTTGAGAGCGGTGGAGAGCTTGAGAAACCATTGCCTTGAAGCTTGTTTCAACCCATATAGTGACTTGTGTAATTTACAAACCCTAGTCTCCCCCTTTCGTCCGAAGCCAGGAGGAAGTTGCATGTAGACGTCCTCATGAAGGTCGCCATTGAGAAATGCATTGTTGACGTCCAACTGATGGAGATGTCAGCCCTGCAGGGCCGCAAGACTGAGTAAAACTCTGACTGTTGTTAACTTGGCCACAGGTGCAAATGTTTCTCTGTAGTCTATCCCTTCAACTTGGTTGTATCCTTTAGCAACTAAACGTGCCTTGTACCTTTCAACAGAGCCATCGGGATTGTACTTGATTTTGTAGACCCATTTGCAGCCTATGGGTCGCTTGTGAGCTGGGAGAGACACCAAACTCCAAGTTTTATTGGCTTGAAGTGCTTGAACTTCTTGCTGCATGGCTGCTCTCCATTTGATGTCTTGAACTGCTTCAGAAAAAGAAGTAGGCTCTCTCTGGATAGTTATCTTAGTGGTGAAAGCTTTATGATGAGGAGATAGTCTATCATATGATAAGACATTAGAGAGAGAGTGAGCAGTACCTGAAGGGACGACCTCGCTCGAAGAATGTGATGAACCGGTCCTTGAGGGGAGAGCTGCTTCAATATGAAAGTCCTGCAGTGTGGTTGGAGTTTTGGTGGGTCGAGAAGATCTACGTTGTGGCGGTGGTGAAGGTTGTGAGGTCTGTGAGGGTGGGGACGGCAGCATAGGAGAGGTAGTATCTGATGATGTGTGAATATCCAAAGATGGGTTGGAAGCAGGTAAGGTATTAGAATATGGTGTATCAGCAGAATGTGTGGGATTATGATGATTTATGGTGGGGTCAGATTGATTTGTGGTGTCTAGTGCACTAGGAATATTAGTGGAAATTGGATCAAAGTCGAAATGTGATGATTGAGTTAGTGGGGGAAACAAACCCATGTTTGGTGGAGAAAGAATATCATGATTGTCTTTAAAAGGGAACATATCCTCAAAGAAGATTACATCCCGTGACACTAAAACTTTATTATCTTTCAAACTATATACCTTGTATCCTTTTTGACCATGAGGGTATCCAAGAAATATGCACTCAGTAGAACGAGGATCAAACTTGCTAGGTTTCACTGGATGGGTGGACACAAAACAACGACAACCAAATACCCGTAGGTGAGAGTAACTTGGCTCTTTGTGAAAGAGTTTTTCAAAGTTGGCTCTTTGTGAAAGAGTTTTTCAAAGGGTGTTTTTCCTTGAAGGAGTGGGGTCGGTGTTCTGTTTATTAGGTAGGCCGCAGTGAGTATAGCATCTCCCCAAAACTGTTTGGGCAAACTTGCTTGGAAAAGGAGAGCTCGAGCAACATTTAGTAAATGTCTGTGTTTACGCTCAACAACACCATTTTGTTGTGGTGTGTTCACGCAACTGGTTTGGTGAAGGATACCCTTAGATGAATAGAATTCATTGATTGTAAACTCTGGACCATTGTCACTCCGTACAACCTTAACTCCCTTACCGAATTGGTTCTCAACCAAGTGAATGAAATGAATGAGTAGGGTTCGTGTTTCAGATTTGTGTTTCATTAGATATACCCATGTGCTCCTTGAATAATCATCTACTATGGTCAAGAAATATTGTGCACCAGAGAGTGAATGAACATGGTAGCCACCCCATATGTCAACATGTATTAAATCAAAACAAGATTCACTAGAAGTAGTGCTCAATGGGAAAGATTGTCTAGTGTGTTTAGCTAAAGGGCAAATTGAACAATTGCTTGTATCACAAACTTTATTTGCGAGAAAGGGAAATAATGAAGATACTTTGCTAGAAGGATGTCCAAGTCTTTGGTGCCATAGGTTGTGTGTTTTGGTGTGTACCACGTTACATGTTCCTTTTTGTGGTTGATTGAGGTAGTAGAGCCCCTCCCTCTCAATTCCAGTCCCAATCATCTTCCCCGAACGTAGGTCCTGTATGACACAAATTTGTCTGAGAAAGATGGTAATATAAAATGAATCAAAAGCTAATTTGCTCACTGAGATCAAGTTGAGGTAGAATAATGGGACGCATAGGACATTTTGAAGAATAAAATGGGAAGAGAAAGCCACTGTCCCAATATGAGTAACCAGTGCCGATGTTCCATCAGGAATTTTGACCAAACAATTATGAACAGGCTTTAGTGAAGTAAGTAGAGTGGGATTACATACTATGTGATCAGTGGCACCACTATCCAATATCCATATTGCCTCTTTACCATTTTGTGAAAGGGAAAAGACTTTACCTGAAAGTTCCTCATAATTTGGCACATTACTTACTTGATTGATCAAAGCAGGCTTGTTTTTGTTCAAGAGCCCTAGAAGTTGATGGCACTCCTCTTTTGAAAAAGGAAAAGTATTCATAGTCTCCTTGTCATCATTTGAGGAGGCCACATGATTACCTCTTGGTCGTGCTTGTCCTCCTTCCATTGCAGCTTTTCTCCTACGACAATATTCATAGGTGTGTCCCTTCCAGTTGCAGTAGGTACACTTGAGGTGTGCTCTGCAATTCTTTGTGATGTGGTTGGTCTTGTTGCACTTCTCACATTTGGCTTCTTCTGTAGGATTATCATCACGGCTTGTCTTTTTCACTGAAAAAGCAGATGCCTCGGGTGGTGCTATTGGTTTTCCACTAGAAACCTCTGCTTGGTTCTCATGACGCAACGCCATTGCATATGCCTTGTTCACACTTGGGAGAGGATCCATCCCTATTATGTTGCTTCGGATCGTTGCATAATTGTCGCTGAGCCCCATCAAGAACTTCATGGTCTTTTGAGTCTCCATATAAGCCTTCACTTCTGTGGCTGTGTCACAACTGCAAGGGGGAAACGCACAAAGTGCATCCTTCTCATCCCATAGGCCTGTCACGCCCCGAATTTGAATAACCAATTCAAATCCGAAACATGAATAATAACAATTACAAATAGATGTCCTGAATTTTTTTCTCACAAACAACCACACTTCACACCTCTCATTAATATAATAAACCAAATCCTCAAGTTATTTAATATTACAACACACTCTCTCCAAATTTAAATGTAAGCTCAATGAGCATAACAACCTCACAATAAAGCTATAACTCAAATACCACTACTCTAAGCAGCCTGATCACCTTCTCGATTCTGCTGACCTGTAGGATTACCCGCTACACAATTTGAATAGTGTACCGGGATTGCAACAACACCAAACCCGGTAAGCTTTACAGCTCGTATGAGTAAACAAGAAAGAACTGTTGATTTATTAAATTTCAAATCATATTCCTTTTAATTCAACCAAAACAACCAACAATCACAACATCCACAAAGCAATCCATAATCCCCAAAATCAGTCACTAAAATCACCAACTCTAAATCACCAAAGATTAATACGGGATCTAAACTCACAGCTTTCTTCTCAAAACCCCGGAAGCATATTTATACAAATACGGTGACTGACAGACTAGAGTTCTATCTGAATCGTAGCCTATCACCTGGCCTAGGTTATGGCATCCTACATGATTGTCAATATCGCAGTTCATCAACATAGGTTAGAACATCCGATACTCATACTCAAATAACCGTAGCCCGTCATCCACCTAGGATTAGAGCATCCGGTATGCATACACAAATAATCGTAGTCCGTTATCCGCCTAGGATTAGAGCATCCGATGTGCATACACAAATAATCGTAGCCCGTCATCCGCCTAGGATTAGAGCATCCGATGTGCATACTTAACTTAGCCCGTCACCCGATAAGGGTCGTGGCATCTATTATACTCAACCAATCGTAGCCCATCATCCACCTAGTATTAGAGCATCCGATTCCCCCATGCCCATCATCCACCTAGTATTAGAGCATCCGATTCCCTCATACTGGTCACTACGTTGACCCTAAACTCAACCAATCGTAGCCCATCTTCCACCTAGTATTAGAGCATCCGATTCCCCCATGTTGGTCATTATGTTGACCCTAAACTCAACCAAAATCGAGTACAATAATATTCTTTCACACAATAGGATCAATAATTCCATGGTACGTACTATTATTGTGTATATATGTACTCAAAATATAACTCCAAAAATCACCAATCCATACTCAATCATATCCTCACTCAATACCACGTCATACACGATTTTTCAATATAATTCCACCAATCACTATTATCATAAGTGAATATGGTAATTCACGTTTCCGATTTCACATCAATTAAATAATTATAAAATCACACAACTGCATGTCATACCATTCCACATATAATCACATATCTCCATGTCATACCATTCCATATATAATCACGTAAATATATATATACGTAATCACCCACTCAGGAATGACCACTAATACCAACTATAGTTCACACAAGAAAATCATGAAATTCATTTTGTATAATAAAAATCATTTTACTTACCTATGGACCGTAGTTGATCAAGTCCATATGATTTAAAACAAATATTTATTCCATAAATATTTTCACACAATGACAACAAAATAAATTAATTAAAAGTACTCGGTTCGTAATATGAATCACGTGAGGTTTACTTACCTCTAATCCAGCTGCGTCTTCTTAACAGCACAACCACGATTATACAAATCGTCCGCCAAATCATCCCGTTGATCACCTAATCCAATATGATCTTAACTGAGCCAACAACTCATAGACAAAATTAAACGATGATCCAACTGTCAGATCGAAATTATATGATGATCCAACGGTCGGATCCTCACAGATCGCCCTTAGGATCATCCTCCTAATTTATCACGAAGATCCAACGGTCGGATCTTCCTGAATCGTCCTTATAAACATCTCCACAAAATTTTATGAAAATCCGACGGTCGGATTCTCATGAATTGCCTTCCAAAAAACTAATCCACAATTATACGAAGATCCAACGGTCGGATCTTCACCCGTGACCACACAAAGTCATTGGGACAGTCATACGATCAACATATCAAAACTATAAGTCTATCGGACGGTCCGATCTTCACAGATCATTAATCGAACAATCGAAATTGATCAAAACCATAAAATTCATAACTAAATCATACGATATCCAAAAATTGCGTATAATATATCGAAATGATCGTATTGAAATGTAGAATCTAAAAATGTAAAGAAATCACACTTTTGACCTCAGGAGGTGGCCGGAAAGGGCCGCCGGAGTTAGGGGCCGAGCCGCCGCCGACCACCGCCAATGGTGTCGGGGCCAGACTGCTCCTCTTCATCTCATCAATCCTAACCATTTTCCTAACTAGCATGAAGTCTGAAAATGAACGGAAGTGGTCAAAAATTACCTAGAACAGTTGACTTGGCCGGAAAATTTCCAGAAACCGGTGAAAATTGCAGAAAACGGTGAGCTTGATTTCGACGTAAAAACTTCAATTTTAGGCCTCTATTCCTTCTGTATAGTTGTTAAAAAAATCAAGGCGAACTCACTGGTTCAAGAATCACTCAAAAAAAATCTCTACAGCTCGAGATATCTTGATCGAAAGCTTTGGTGGCCGGACAATTTCCAGAATCCGGTGAGCTTGAATTCCGACGTAAAAACTTCAATTTCAGGCCTCGATTCCTTCTAGAGAGTTGTTAAGAACATCAAGGTGAACTCACTGGTTTAAGAATAAATCAAAACGATGCACTACAGTTCGAGATATCACGGTCGAAAGGTTTTGGTTTTCGATCGAAAACCGGTCGAGCTCCGACGAACGTGAATCCGGTCACTCCAGGTGCGATCCTTCTGGGATGATTATCAGCAGGTTGAGGTGAGTTCATAGAGCTCAGGATCGGAAGTTTTGGTGGCCGGAGCTAGGAGAAAACCGGCGTTGACTCAAATCGAACTCAAATCAGAACAAGATTGCCGCCTTCGATACAGGCAGCGCCGCCGTGCAAGGTCACCACAGACAGGTGCGCAAGGACCATACGAAGCCAATGGAAGAAGTTTGGTGAAGATTGGTGGCCGAAGGAGGAAGATATGGGGAAGTTGCAGCAATTTTCGGATTTTTATGAATTTTTCGGAAAAATCCAATATTTATACTAATTTGGGACTTTTTCAAAAAATCATAACTAATTCATACGAGCTCCGATTTTTGTGTTCCACATAAGCACGCGATTGTATCGACGTGCTCTACAATTTTCATGAAGGAAGTTTTCCCAAATTCCGTAAGTATAAAAAGTCGATTTTCGCGTGCCCCTAAATAACGTACGTTTTCGAAATAAAATCGTCCGAACTAATTTCACAACCACTCAAAGCTTCGTACTTTCTCCCATGACCACGAAATCATTACTAAAAATCCCCGAAATTTAATTTGGATTTTTCAGGGTATTACAAGGCCCTTGAGCTTTGTGAAAAAGGATGTGACCGACTTTGTGCCTTGCTCACAATCATGGATTTCATACTCGATGTGAAACAGTTGAACCGTGTTAGTGTGAGAGAATCTTTCTTGCAATTCAAGCCATATGCCTCTTGCATCTTTGCAATGAATGACACTGCCTGAAATTTCCTTCGACATGGCTCATAGCAGCCAAGTCTTAACAAGCGTGTTGCAACGATCCCATTGTCGTTGTTCATTAGGGTTGTCAGCCGGTTTGTTGAGAGTTCCATCAACAAAACCTTTCTTGTTTTTGATGGTTAGGGCCATGCTCATGGATTGGACCCATGTTGTGTAGTTATCTTCCATCAATGGCTGTGACACAAGGACTGCGCCAGGTTGATCCGAATGATGGAGGAAGAGTGGATGATTAGAGTTCTCCCATGGTTCTAGGGCTTTCTGTGATGCCGAGGCCGTGTTCTGATCGACCAGCTTCATGTCTTCGTCTCTTGCCATGGAGGATTTGTTTGGAGCTTCTTTGCCTCAAATTATGCCTCAGAGTCGTTGCTCTGATACCATAAAGAGAAACAAGACTGTGAAGAAATTCTTTCTTGATTATTCTATTACAACTTGGTACAACTTATATGCATTGTGTTACAAATCAGATCCACCATTGTAGGTCTAAGTATAGTAAAATATCCCATCCAACTAATTAAGGATACTACAGAATATCACACACATTAAACTCCTAATCATATACGATTCTTTCCTTCAATAGATGGGTTTGCAGTTATCTCAGTCTTATTTTTTGGTGTGTTTTTCTCTGGGACTGAATTATTTTTGGGTGTTGTGAAGAGAAGTTGGTCTTGGAAGAATTTGATAGCTAGGTTTAGGGTTTCTGAATTGAGCTATTGGCCTTTCTATTTGATTGTTCAGGTTTACTGTTATTGCCAGAAATTGGGCCTTTTGAGAGATAAAGGAATATAGACTAGATTGTCAATCAATGATTTTCCCTTTCCCATGGCTTAAACGGTTATAGTTGATTTTTCTTTTCTAATTGTATTGTTAAACCTTTATGTCATTCGTTTTCCGTTTGTGCTGTCCAATTAGTGCACATCGTGTTTCGCATTGTTCAGCAATTCGGTTGCTGTACAGGTATTCGATCAATGATCAGGTTTGTGTAGTAGCAACTCGGAACAGTGAACTGATTGATGTACATGATGGCAAAAAAGCTTAGTGTTATCAAAGAACTACTTTTCATGACGAACGCAGTAGATGTATAATGTGAAATTTTATGATCCAACATGGTTTTTGGCCTCTCTGATATCTGCTGTTTCCTTGAAATTATCCTCAATTTACATTTTCCTTTATATCCAGCCATGTAATATACCCTTGTATTCAGGATAAGGAAGGCTCCCCTCCTGATCAACAGAGATTGATGTTTGCTGGTAATTAATTGGAAGATGGCAGAACTCTTGCAGATTATAAGATCCAAAAGGAGTCAACTCTTTAACCTGGTTTTGAGGCTGAGGGGTGGAACTATGATTAAGGTGAATGCTCTTACCGGAAAGAAATTGAGATTGATATTGAACCGACTGACACCGCCATTGACTGAATCAAGGAAATGGTTGAGGAGAAAGAGGGAATTCCTCCGGTGCGACAAAGGTACTTGTTTCTCTTTCTTCTCATATTCAATCTATCTAAAGTAATACGTTACTTGAATTTGAGTTATGTCTGGTTTTGTACTTTTATGAGTTTATCTGGTATGCATTACATGTTAATAAATTGAACTCTTAGTTTAGTTGTTTTTCATGCCTTTTATCATCCATGCAAATATTACATTGTTTATGCTTTGCTGCCTGTGGAGTTTCTTTGAATTGAAAAAGAAGAGAAATGATTAATATGTTCCATACTTCAAGATTATCTTGTCCACTGAAGGTTGGTCGAGTTATGGTTGACTTTGCTTCTACTCCTGTTTGGGACTATTAGGTGCTCCGTATGATTTGAATCTTGGGTACCATGTAATTGGTGTATATGCACATTAACTTGACAACTGTATCACCTACATTTAATAGCTTAAGAAGACTTGCTAGAATAAAGTCTTATTAATTAGCATTATTGCTGTGTTCTTATTCTTGTCTTCGTTAATAGCTTCAAGTGTTTATGGTACTGGCCAATTTTCAAGAGATCAGCATCTAATGAGTTTGAAATGTCCCCAGGCTGATTTATGCTGGCAAGCAGCTTGGAGATGACAAAACTGTTAGGAAATTAATCCCCCCGTCACGCAAGTACTACTAGTAGAGATGGAAATAAGAAATAAGCAAGCCAAGAAGACAGCAAGATTTAACGAGGTTCGGCCAATATCCTTGCCTACGTCCTCGGAGAGTTTCACCTTCACTAATGAGAGATTTACACAAGTACAAGATTACACCGCTCAAATTTATACACAATTCGAGCACTCAAGTTTATACCCAACCCGAGCCCTTATATCCAATCGGATACCCCTTGTAGACCCTCTCTCAACCTAGAAGATTACTCTACCCCAAGAGCTATTCACACAACTCACTTTTTCTTCTATACACGAAGACCCGAGTTGCTCACAAACTGTTTTTGTTTCTACTCTCTCTCCCGTCCTCCTCTTGCCGATATGGGAATATATATATATATATATATATATTCCACTCTCCAGCTCCTTCTTCCATGCTGGCTGCAAGCTTTCATGCCATGCCAATCATGGCAAGTTAAAGGTGTGAGATGAAAAGCAAAGATCATGCTTTTCCATTTCTTACTTTCCATGTTTCCATGCTGCATGTCTCCTCCTTTTTTTTTCTTGCATGTTTTCATTTCCTTGTCTCCTACATGCTTTCCCTTTCCTTGTCTCCTTGCATGTTTTCTTCTTTCTTTGTCTCCCACATGCTTTCTTTTTTGTAAGGAGGGACATATCTAACAAAAACTGCAAAAGACTACAACATTGAAGGTGGCTTTGTCCTTCATTTACTGCTTGCACTACGTGGTGGTAGTCTATAAATTGTAATATTGTATTGTAGTATTGTATCTATTGATCGTTCCAGGCAAACTCTTTGTAAAGGCTTTATCGAGGCTTGATACTGTAAAACATTTGAGCTGCATTACATGGCAGAAAACTTGTTCTTAGCGGGTTACCGTGGACATAGATATTGGTGTTTTACTGTTCTCCTCTGTTATGTTCACAATCAATGCCCTCTAGGTTTTACTGTACACACGTTTAGCTTCACTTGGGCAAAAATTTTATCAATCCTGATTACAGTTATTTTCTGCTTGTGGGTGATCTATAAAACTTCGTGACTTGTACTACATATGCTACTCGTATGTTAGAAAGAATCTGATAATTTCTTCAAAGTACCGTGATAATTCAACCTAGCAAGTATCTAAGAAGGGGAACTGTTATCATACTCGAAAAGTTAATCAACACTAGCCAAGCAGGCTGTTTAGAGTTGAAAGCGTGTAATTCTGAATTCCTCAGAGATGGTAAACTGAAATGATTCCATAATTGATTTATAATATTCGAGGCGATTAAAATTACACAGATCTCTTATTAACTTATGGTTATAAGTTAATAACACTGAAGAGGTATCCTCATGGTTGTTGTGATCTGAAGTCGGCCTCAGATGAGGTTACAACTTGGGAATATATAAAACTACCTCTCAACTTTTATTTGGAAAAGTTAGAGTGCGGTTTGTCCCCTTTCCCCTTTTTCCTTCCACCCAACTTTCCAGCTGGTTGCAGAAGAGGGGAAAGACTTCAAGTCAAGCTGGTCAACGGAAAAATATAATGAGATTTGTGAAGAAAGCAAAAATGTGAAGTAAATGATGGATAGAGATGGTGTAAGGGAAGCGAAAACTAAAGCCATGCATCAACGCGCAGTTGAACCTTAGCTGCTGGGAAAAGAAAAGTGTGGTTGTACCGCTAGCTAACGTGGAATGAAACTCAATACTAAATTTTGCAAAGATTTTATATTAAATTCATAAATAAAGAAAAATATAGGGATCTTGACCCATAGTACCAAAATAGGCTAAAATTAGCCCACTTACACCACCAAGAGAATTTTGTTCCCACTAACCCAATTTAACAGTTAAATGACG
>BDJD01001630.1:76002-87067 GCA_002564525.1 Rosa multiflora
GAGAGAGAGAGAGAGAGAGAGAGAGAGAGAGAGAGAGAGAGAGAGAGAGAGATGGTTTATTTTTCCAGAAGAAGAGAAAGAGATAAGAGTCTGAGAGGCTGAAAATATGGGTGTTGATCAATTAAATGTGTGGAGTGTGGTCATCCCTGTTCGTGACGTGATTGAAGAGAAAAAAGACTTAAAAATTATGTAAGATTAGGGCCTACAGACAAGAAAACCCAAATAAATATTAAATAATTCACTACAAAAAAAAATTGCAATGGCCACCACAGTTAGCGTCGGCGCTAAAATGCCGTCGCCGTTGGTCATAGATTTGCTACGGGAAACAAAGCGTCGCAAAATTAAAATTATTTTGCGACGGCAAAGGAGAGCCGTAGCATAAAAATGCTTCAATTGCGACGACATTAAAGATGCCGTAGCAAAGTTTTTCCTCATTCTTGCTTCGCTACCATTGCCGTAGCCTTTATTTACTTTTCAACTTACGTTTGCGGTTCCTAAGAGAAAACAAAGTCTAAGAGAGAGAGGAATAGACTGAGAGAGAGGAAGAACGCGCCCCACGCGCGCGAGAGAGAGAGAGGAGAAAACAGTACAGTTCGTCAGTTCTCTCCCGGCCGAACGCCGCCGGCGCTCCCGCTGCTACGTTCCGGTCCGGGAACAGATTTGGGTCTGGGATGGCAGTGTTTGTTGTTGGCGGAAGCGAGTTCCATGGCTGGAGTTAGGAGGGTTGATCTCAGGTCTGGCAGATTGTTTTCAATCTGTCTTCTCCGAATCGTGGCCGATGGCAGACGAGGGGTGGTGCTTGATTGCGGCTTGCCGGTGGCGATATCTAGTGTCTCTGCTGCATCGGAGATCTGTGCGGCTACTGGATGCTTGATCCCATGCCAGAGGTGAGGCTGGTGCAGACCTGGCTCCTTTTCGGATCTGGGTTCGGACATGTATCGGGTTCTGGGGTGGCCTTCGTTGGGTTGAGGCGGCACGGCATGTAGTACGGCGGCGTAGTGGCCCAAGGAGGCGATCTGATGCCGGGGATTGCTGTTGGTGGTGTTGTCCGTATGGGTTTGGTGAAGCATGGTGGTCTGGGCCTGGGCGTTTTCGCTGGTTTTACTACTTTTGGGGTTTGTTTTCTTGTTTGGACGGTTGCGTTTGCGGTTCCTTTTCTTTCGCTATGAGTTTGACTCTCTCTTAGACTTTGTTTTCTTCTTTATCAAATATGTGAGCTAGTTTGTTTCTGTGAATTTTTGGGAAAAAGATTGGAAGCAATGTTGAGGTTCTGAGGTTCATTTTGCTGTAATTAGTGCTCATTTTGCTGTATTTTGGTTGTTTCTTTTGGTTTCAGGACGATTCCTATTGATGATAATGCCCAAATTTGAAGGATTTACGTGTATATAAGCCTTAGAGAGGAGATCTGCTACTAAATATTTCATTTTCCAATGTATGTACTAGGGAAAATCTCATCTTATAATTGCAAGTATGTACTTTCAGTCTATGTAGTAGAATTTGGTTTGTTTGTTTGGAGTAGATATGGCAACAATTGATGGATACTGTCAGAGTCTGGAGATGTTGTGCAAGTTTTTGAAACAATTGAACTCTTTAATTAATTCCTTTTCCAGCCAAGTTTATAAGATGTAGAATTTGTAAAGTGAATAATTGTTAAGGGTTTCAAAGATGTCATTGTTATGTTTCTCTTCTAGAGATATATAACATCTACGCAATTGATGCCTGCATATTGTCTTGGAGTTAATTTGGACTTGTTGTGTCAAAGTTTTTCAAACAATTTTGGTCTTTTAATCAAGTTAACTACTTCCCTACCCTAGATGGTTTCCCAATGTGATGCATAACTTACTTAGAATTCGTAAAGTGAATTGGTGTTGAGCGTTCATAGATGTCATTGCAGATGCAGCTTCACTAGTTATATGTTTAATCAAGGATTCTTTTTCACTCTTCTTATGACATACTGTCAATATAAATGATATTTTTGGTTTTATTTTTTTCATCACCATAACTCATTCTTTTGTATTTCAGAGGCCGAACCTATTACCAATTGCGTGATGGCCTCCATCCCGGAGCCTCTTTTTGGTGGACGCATTAACGTAGTACAGAGTTATGGTCATGATACGCTAGCTGGTATGATTTTGAATGAAATTTGTACTTTACAGTCTTGGTTTCTTGCTTGTCGCCCGGGGGGGAGAGTGGTGTTGGTGCTATCTTTTGTCTTGGAAAAATCTCATCTTATAATTGAATTGAAAATATGTACTTTCAGTCTATGTAGTAGAATTTGGTTTGTTTGTTTGTAGTAGATATGGCAACAATTGATGGATACTGTCAGAGTCTTGAGATGTTGTGTATGTTTTTGAAACAATCGAACTCTTTAATTAATTACTTCTCCAGCCAAGTTTATAAGATGTAGAATTTGTAAAGAACATTCACTTTCATCAACAAGAGTGAAACATTGCAACTTTGATTTCTAACAGTGTTTCCTTGACATGTTTCTGACCAGAAAAGGGGAAAATAATCTTGGTTAGATAAAGTTAAGAGGGGGAAAATAATCTTGGTTGCATAATCTTGGTTAGGAGCTGACTTTTTGCATGTGGTAAGAAAATTTGAACTGCATGTTGGGTGCTTTGTTTTAATTTTATGGCAATATATAGTTTGATGGATTGTGTGGATTTGCTATGTCAAGAAGGAATTGTGAAGTGACTTAATAATGTCTTAATAGTTTGGTGGTAATAATTAGACGGTTTGATAATTGCAGTTTGATAATTTGATTTCCATTTAATGTTTTTTATCTGCAATATTTTCGATGTGTTCAAGTCTCTCCTTATGGCTATGTTTGGGGGGGCTTTTTTGCTCCCCTGCTTATAAGCACAATAGCATGATGTGTTTGGTGACTGCGCTTATTTGCGGGCTTTGAAAAAAGCTGCCCCAGCTTCTATCTAAAAGCAGAAGCTGCCTCCCCCCAGCTTTTAAAAGCCAGAAGCTCCGCGAGCACTGCAGCGGGGAGTACTGTTCATTAATGAATTTTTTTAAATCCCGGTTTCTACCCTCCGTTGGCAGAAGCAATTACAGTCATCTGCCATCATCAAACCCGATCTCCCTCTCCCTCTCACAGAACTCGATCTCCCTCTCATAGAAAAAGAACTCGCTCTCCCTCCTCAGAACTCGAACTCGCTCTCCCTCTCCCTCCTCAGAACTCGCTCTCCCTCTCACAGAACCCGATCTCCCTCTCCCTCTCACAGAACGCATCGATCTCTCTCTCACAGAACCCGATCTCCCTCTCACAGAACGCATCCTCGATCTCCATCCAGTCGCCGCCGCTATCTGTGCATCCCATCTCGATCTCCATCCAGTCGCCGCCGCATCTCGATCTCCCTCTAATCACAGAACCCATCAGTCGCCGCATCTCGATCTCCGCCTCACTTGCATCTCATCAGGATTTCGGAAGTGAAATTGAAGCCTCAATCAAGCAAGTCAGTCTCTCTCCCTCTGCTTCGTTCTTATCTTTAATCTAATTGTTGTTATTTTTGTTTTGATTTTTGTAGTTATGGGAATGTTTAACAAAATCGGTAACATTCATGAGAAAAAATAAAATGTAACTTAGGCTTTTGTATAAGCTTCATTTCCTTTCGTACAGTTTTTGTCCCTCCAAAAAAAAAAAAAATCTGGCATGCAAATATGCATGCCAGATTTTTTTTTATTCATAAATAAATACTCCTGCCATGGCATTTTGCCGTCGCAAAAGGCTTTGGCGACGGCAAAAAAATTTCAGTCGCCATTGGTATTTGCGACGGTAAGTTTCCGTTGCAAGACATTTGCGACGGCAAACCATTTGCCGTCGCTAATGCTCTTGCGATGGCGCAAATGCCGTCGCCGTAAGTATTGGCGACGCCACCAATTGCGTCAGAAACATTGCCGTCGCAGAGCCGTCGCCAATAGTCTTTTGTGACGGCAAAAGAGGCTTTTGCTACGGCGACGCGCCGTGGCTATTGCAATTTTTTTTTGTAGTGAATTGGTTTGAATAAAAAAATAAAAAGAAAAAATATTAAATAATTAGGCACCTATGTTTTGTGCTTGTAGGTGGAGGATATAGACACCAACATTGGATATAGCGGTGGGCGGTGGGTATGAGGTCCATATCCACAATTTTTTAATTATGTGGCAATACATGTGGCCTTTGCCCACATGTGTTGTGGTGAAAGCCATCGTCAATGGCGGTCTCCGAGGACGAGTGTTCCTCCGCCAACTCCAGATCATCCTCGTCCTCTACCTCCAGCACCTCTCACTACCTCTCCAAGTGCCTCCTCCGCGGCACCGTTGTTCTCCACGTCCTCCACGGTCACATCCGCTTCCCCAACTCCCGCGACATCGTTTTTGGCAAGGTCTTCCCCCCTCTCTCTCTTTCTCTCCGTTCTCGTTTTAGTTCTGATTTTGTTGGAATTAGAAACAGAGATGATCTGATATGTGATTCGTGACATTTCAGGAGAAATCGATAGAGTTGGTGATCATTGGTGAAGACAGGATTGTATAGTCTGTGTGTGAGCAGCCTGTGTTTGGCACCATTAAAGACATTGTCGTCCTACCTTGGAATGACGGATTTCGAACCCGAAACCGCCAGGTGTCTAGATCAATTCAACGAGTTTCGGCCTTTTGTTTCCACAATTAACTATTACATTGAGAAGAATAAATTCTGTACTCTTTTTGGTGTAGATGCCGGACAAGGATCTTTTGGTGGTTGTTTCGGATTCCGGGAAGCTCTCGGTTCTATCTTTCTGCAATGAAATGCACAGGTGTATATGCATTTTCTTTGCTTTGTTCAATTTTTGAATTAGTTACTTCTTCATGAGCTGTAACAATAGAAACCAAAGCTTAAAATATTAGCATTTGCAGTGTCCTGATTATGCTTACCGATAGATCTCATTTTCTTGCTTCTCTGATTAGAAATGTTTGTGTAGGTTTTTTTCCTGTGACACAAGTTGAACTTTGTAATCCTGGAAATTCAAGGAATCAGCTTGCAAGAATGCTGGCCATTCATTCAAGGTAAGTCACCATTGCTTTGTAAGTTTGAGAAAGGCAGTTTTATAAGATGTCGTTTGCCACTGATGAAACTTCTCTATTTGATTTTTCTTGTGGCTATTTTTTGAAGTAGCTCTGTAGTAGCAAGGAAATATCTAGGAAGCTATATGTTGATTAACAATAGCTTAGAAACAGTTCATCTTTTTCATGTGACTTTGATGCATTGACTTATGGTGGGGGTTCTCTTTTCTTTGTTTACTCCTGGTGTAATTCTTTAATCATTATCTTCATATTTTATCTTCCAATGTAAGTATTTGCTGTTCTTCTGGTGTCATTGAATCGTACGTTATACCTCAAATTCTTTAGTTTGCTCATGTGCTGAAACTAGATGATATGTTAGAGAGGGTATTGCTTATTTGTTTGCTAAGTTTTCTCAGTGGCAAATCTTAGGATAGCTAGAGTATGTTAAAAGTAATTTTTGTTTCTCTTGCAGTAGACTCTTCGCACAAGCTCTGTATGTTGTTTGTGAAACATAAATGTATTTGTAATATGATTTAAAAAAATAAAAAAAAAGTATATATATATATATATATATATATTGTATTTTTCTTCGGGGCTGATAATTAAAAAGGAGAGGGAGAGAAAATTGGTAGCGAAGAGTTGGGGTCAGGGGAAAATAGAATCTGTCACAAAAAGAAAAGAAAAAACACCAAACTAAAAAAGATAGCAACTAGCAGAAATAAATTCTAAAGTAGCAAATTGACATCATGGTAAAAGCTGAGGGAGCAAATTGGCAATTAAGCCATAAAAAATATCTATTTTTCTAACAAGAAACGAGAGAAAAATAAGAAAAGAAATCAAGAAAAGATCTGAAACTCGTAAACAGAACCATTCAATAAAATTCTGGACTCTGATACGCGGGCCACAGTCTCTGTACTCCCAATCACATTTTATGACTGAATTTTTTTTTTTTTTTTGTATTTAAAAAAGAAGATGCAAAATAAATAAGTAGAGAATGTTCCTTTTATATCGAAGTCAGATATCATCTGTTGCTTCTTGCTCTGTTTCTGCAAGAGAACAAATGTTACGATCCCCGGGATCGTAGCCATGGTATGCCATAGTAGTGAAATGAAGCAACGAGAAATTCTAGAGAAAACTAAGAAAATAGAAATGCAAATTTTTCATTCATGCCTTCTCATACAATGGAGGCTGATAGCTTATATAGCTCTATCTGCAAACATCCCTAGACACACCAATTTACCTGATGACCCGACCCGAGTCCAATAAGCTATATACATGTAAAGCCCAAGCTGAAAACACAGCCCACTTAAGTAGCTCAACACATTAGCCCATGACAATACGTAATTATAGAACAAGAGTCCTAACATTCCTCCCCCCTTAAAATAAGGCATGTCCTCAGGCCTTAAACATGTCATGGAGAAATAAGTCCAGAAGGCTTCAGCAGAAATCATGCCACTCTCTTTCATTGCTTTAATCATTCCATTTATTAAATTCTCCCTTGGCTTATTTGATAGGCGGAAGAGCAATTCTTTGTATGACTGATGAGACATGGAAGCTTCATAACCTTGATGATCTTCACAGATCATATTGATTTTGATGACATGGTTGGAAATGTTTCTTTGGTAGCCTGAGTGCCCCTCCATTGTCAGCTTGTGTATTAACCAATCAGCTCTTTGGAGTGCTCCAACATGTGAATCATCGAACAATTGCACTTCAAAATGCTTCAATAACACCACATGTCTCCTGACTTGCTGTGGAGAAATTTGTAGTTGTTGTGCTAAGAGTGCTGTAACTGAAACGAATAGGCATTCCGGGAAGACTGTCCACAAAATCATCCTCTCCCATGATTTCTTCAGAGTAGTCCAGTAATCTCTTCTTCTTGAGGTAGTACAAGAAGCCAAAAGAAACTTGGCCAACTAACACCAAAATTGTTACGTTCAAAATGACCACTATAACATAGATGTGCATTCTCCCATTTCCAGTATTGTTTTCGAAGAATAGAACAAGGCAAGAATAGTCACCAAGGCAGGCTTCTTTGCAGGAACTCAAATTGGATTTCATAGAGTGTTTAGTGAAACCAAGTGCAAAATAATCAAGCTTCTGATCTACATAAAGAATGTCCACCGAACTGTTGGAGGGATTACAGGTTGGGAGTGCTGAAGGCTTGCAATGAAAGTGAGAGCTGAGAAGTAAAGGGTATTGGCACCAACCATCAAAATAGCACACAAAGGAAGGTGCACAATGCTCAGGAAGGCTGCAAGCTACATTGGCAATTCGTTTCAATGCATCAACATCAGGTGGCAGTTTCAGAACTGGATCCAAATTGCAATTATGTCTCCTGCCTTGATCAGAGGCACTGCCCATTCAACTATACTTCTTGATTCTTCATATTGCATATCAATGACTTTTCTGCCACTGAGAATCTCCAATAGTAGAACACCAAACCTATAAACATCATATTTGGTTGTCAGGTAATGAAGTCTGTAAAACTCAAGAGGTTGAGAACAAGAAGCCCCTCTCCATTGGAAGTCATCACCAAAATAAACAAGTCCAGTAGCAATATCAAGCATGAACTCTCTCAAAGAATGTTTTGCCGCTAGAAGCAATAGATATTGCAGTAGCCAATATAATTTGAACTTCTCCACAACACATTCGTGCACAGATTCATAAGAGTTCTTCACAAAAATTAACTCCATACCATACTCTTCTTCCAATGATTTGAAGACATGAAGCAAGACGGTCCATTTTTCATCGAATTGCATCCAGTACCCACTATTTCCAAGGAATAATCCTTTAGCCATATCAATGCCAACGTAGTACCCCATTTTGGCCTTGTCCCATTTGATGAGATCACTAGCACTGATTTCTACATATTGGGCATCTTTAATAATAGGTTGAGGGACACCCATTTGAATATAACCACTGCTAGTATCACCAACTTCCATGACAACTGAGAATCTAGTTGGATCATTCTCATGAAGACTTAATCGTTCCAAAGGTAGAAAACCCAATGGCACCTCTTCTTGATCATAATAAGTGCTAGTTCCACCAACATTCAACTAGCAATTAGTCATACTCTTCTGTGATAAAACATTAAGAATTTCTGTAGCAATCCCATCTATTCCATCCGGATTCTTTGTTTCCGCTTCAGTGGTTATCGAAGGATCTTCAATTGGAATAACATTGTTAACAGTTTTGGTAGTATCACTAGATGAATATAATTTCTGAGGATTTTCTCTTTTGAACCTTTGCCGCTCCAACATAGTACCACATAAAACAGATTGTTCATCAACCAAACCATAATTTCTCAGCCTTCCACCATCATCATATATAGCACAAAGCCCACCCAAAGCTAATTCACTACCCTTGGATGTCTTAGTCTCATTGGATGAGGGAGAGTGAGAATCGAACCTCGAATTAAATTCAAGATAATGCCCATTCGAACCTATGAGGCTGTTGAGAATCTGTCTAGCTCCATCACTATCTACATCCATGTGAACTTCGCTATAAATTTCTTCTAGCTCATTGTGCCTCTTAAAGACCAACTCCTTAGCGTTGCAATCCTCCGCTTTCACTAGACTAGAGTCTTCAATTTCATTATCAATAGATTTAGATAACCCAACCTCTTTGTTATTCATGATAGGGTCTAGAACTTTTACCTTGATTTTAGCTTCAAAGAATTCCAAGTTTTTCTTCTTGGAGTTGGCTGCCAAAACGACGCTGTCATCGTCATCCTCCAAGGATGAATCAGAACCTGAGTGTTTGTCTACCAGGCCTCGCTTCTTCAGATCCTCATACTGGCAAGCGTATTCTTCATTGGTTTCTAGATTCGGAGCAATACTCTCTTTGTTTTCAGAGTCACTGTTGTCGTCGAAGTCGATTGACAGAGGCAAAGATGAACCATCAGGGGCTTGCGTGGGAGTGTAGTGGGCCACACCAGTTGCTGTGGAATCTGGAATCGCGTCTAGTCCGAGATGATTCTCACAGTCGCTCATCGGGCCTGATTTTTCATGTGTTGACGATGGCAGAGAGCCAAACTTCAATGGATTATCAACTTGGCCTGTCAGAGTTTGCTTCGAAGCCCTTAACCGCCGTAGCTCCTCCCTGAATTCAGACATTAAGGCATACGTCGAACTCTTAAAAGATTATTGCATCACACACACCTTAGCATCTGTGTGATCCTTGTGACCTTGCAATTCAAAATCCTTGTGTGAAAGTTCGCCGGAACCTTGTGGTGGTGAAGGTGGTTTCTCAGCCCCCTTAAGCTTGACCGTAGGCTCTGGTGTGAAATAGGAGTAGCCTGAATCAACAATTGGAACCTCCCAATCACGTACCTGATCAGGTTCCATTGGAATTGGACGAAGCTGAAGGTCAGTTTCCACCTTCTTTAGATCTGAAATAGGACATGGTTGCTCATGAGTGGAAGATGGAGGAACAAACTGGTTTGTGGGGATGCAATAAGGCTGGGTAGGTGGGTAATGGTGATAGACCAAATTTCCCGGATGTTGCAGAGGCTGAGAAGTGGTGTAAAAGAGGTGATTAGGGGTTTGTGGTAGTGAATAAGCGGAATGGGTCATATGAGAATGGATTGGGGAAAAGGAGTGGGTGGCATCGACCATACTACTAATCTGAGTGTGAAATTGAGGATTTTGGGTGAACGATTGTGATGGCGGTGATGGTGGGTACTATTGCTGTGGTGGAATCTGTGGTGTATACGAATGCGAATAGAGAGAGAAATCAGTGTATGTACCAATAGTTTGAGCAGAACTGCCGTCCAACACCGACGTTCTCGTTGGAGCAAAACCAGGTGAAACCCGATATTGCTCCGCCACAACAGACAGCTCTGGTGGCCCTTGCCCCATCGACCCAATCGATGGGCTTTGATACCAATTGTTACGATCCTCAGGATCGTAGCCATGGTCTGCCATAGTAGTGAAATGAAGCAATGAGAAATTCTAGAGAAAACTAAGAAAATAGAAATGTGTTGTAGAGAAACTGAATTTGAGAGGAATTTGCTGTGTATTCTCATTGATAATAAGGGCCTCTTTATATAGAGGATTACAATGCATAGAATCTCAATCACACAAGGAAAGTAACTCTACATTGATTAGGATTCTAGATCCTTCTAATTAAATCCTATTACCACTAGCTCAAGTAACTTAGAATTTGGGCTAAACACAAATTAGGTTTTCCTTGAACACTCCCCCTTGTGTTGCCCAAATGCGGTGCTTCTCTCGTTGCCTCGTTAAAAACCTTGCCGAGTAACAAAAACCCAGTGGGACAAAAATAACCTCGGTCGAAGGGGAAAAAGAGCACAACACACCCTTCACGATTCGAGACGAACATGTAGACATCTCCCCCTGATGTCTGCGCCTCCCCCTGATGACTACGATCATGGGAGTTCAGATAATTTCCGCAAGCCAATTCTTGCCACATGTTTCTTGAATGTGGATTTGGGCAATGACTTAGTAAACAAGTCTGCCTCACTATCCTCAGATTGAATCTAGTTCACTTTGATCTCGAGGAAAGTCTGTTGTTGCTGATTATACTTGGTGTTGTCGCTTTTGATGTACCCTTGCCTCATTTGTTCAAAACAAGCAGCATTATCTTAAACGCTCGTAGGCTCATCTGTGACAGACTTCAAACCACAATTGTTCGAACATGCGTAATTATGGATTCAATCCATATACATTCACAAACCACTTCGTGAAGAGCAATGATCTCTTCATTGTTCGAAGATATAGCAACTAGGGTCTATTATGTAGACCTCCAAGATGTCACGGCCTTTTCCCATGGTGAACACTTGACCGAATTGGGAATGACCTTTGTGTGGGTCAGAGAGATACCCAACATCAGCAAAACCTTCCAAAACACATGTCGTTTTGGGATGGGGATAATGGACGTAGGCCAATGTTGGCGGCGTACCTGGTGTGTGATGGGTCCGATTCCATCATCTCTTTGTAGGGATAGAACAAGCCCATATCATTCATACATCTCAAGTATCGAAAGATATCTTTTACACCAATCCAATGGC
>BDJD01001630.1:90425-107927 GCA_002564525.1 Rosa multiflora
AGATTAGGGTTTCGCTCCTGGCGCCCTCTCTTAGAGGTGCGACTATAATTGGATTCTAGAATATGCTCTGTTTCCACGGATCTCGAATTATAGTTCTTCACAAGGATATTGTCATGCTTTTCAGCGACATTCATAGCTCCAATGAGCTCATGAAACCTTGTGATCCGTCTTGCATTAACATCGATTCGATAGTTCTTAGTAACCATTAATGCAGAGATGGGGAAGGTAGAGAGAGTCTTCTAAATCAACATCGCATCTGTGATCTCTTTACCACAGAATTCCATTAAGGGTTTAATGCGAAGTGCTTCCGAGTTATAGTCAATAACTGACTTGAAATCACAGAAGCGGAGGCTATGCCATCTCACTTCTAGGTCAAGAAGCAAGGAGTCACGGACATTACCATGCAAATCTTTCTTCGAGTGAAACCCACAGCCTTCTGGGGTCTTCTTCGTTCATATACTCGTACTGGAGCGAATCATCCATATGACGAGTCATCAGGATGATGGCTTTTGCCTTATTTGCCTCTAAGGCTGCTCTATTTGCTTCCAAAGCTTGAGCTTGCTCAACATTTAACACGTCCTAGCTAGGCTCGAGAATCATATCTAGGATTCCATCAGCCTTGAGATGCTAGCGGATATCACGAAACCACCTGTGATATCCAGAGCCAGTTGTTCTCAATGGAGCAAAGTCCAATTTGTTCAGGTTACTCATCCTGAAAAGGAACAAGAAATTAGGGCTAGTTTCGGAGCGAAATAGGCTACCACGAAAACATATGAAATTTCTGAGCGTAATCGCTTCCAAGAAATTAGGAATTTCTGAGCGTAGTCGCTTCCAAGAAATTCGATTCCAAGAGATATTGGATTAGATCGAAACAATGTTGTAAGTGGTCGATCATAAATTCTCTACAAACTCTAAGTTTGGAGATCTCAACAAGCTCTAAACTTGGAGTGAGCACGAACCCCCACAGTTCGGCTTAATTTGGTCTCCCCTAAAATGAAGAAAGGGGGGGAGAAGAAGGGAGGTTGCAAGTCCCCGAGAAAAAGAAAAGAAATTGAAATTACGGAAGCAAAAGGAATTAAATAAAAGAAAATACCTTGAATGTGGGCTTCCTTATTTTTTTTCTTTCTCTTTTTTTTTTTCTCTTCTTTTCCAGCTGGGCTACAGGGCCCTCTTTTTTTTTCTTTCTTTCTTTCTCCTCCGGGCCCGCCTCCTTCTTCTTTCTCTTTTTTTTTTCCTTCTTTTCTTCTTCTGGGCCCCGTCTCCTTTTTCTTTCTCTTCCTTTGTCTTCTTCTGGGCCATCTTCTTCCTTTCTTTCTTTACTGGGCTGGAACAACATGACAGCAATTTCTGGCGGTTCAAGAGGTTCTGAACTTCTGCAGGCCGGTCCGACCACTTTCCGGCCGGTTCTGGAAGTGAAATTTCTTATGGTGGATTCTGGAGTCAGGAACTCGATGTTGACCAAATATGATTGTGGAATATGGTCAGAAAGATTGCGAACCGGGTAGAGTTTGTCGTTATCTTCTTTAGGCCGGTTCGGAACTTTTCTGGCCGGTTTTGGTGACTCCGCCGGCAGTTTTGGGTTCCTGGGATTGAGATCTTGAAGGTGTGCTTCGGGGGCAAAAGAGTTTTAAGGTTTTGTATTCGGATTTAGAGTTTTGGCTATTCGTTTCAGGGTTAGGGCTTCGTGCTGATAACGTGTTGTAGAGAAACTGAATTTGAGAGGAATTTGCTTTGTATTCTCATTGATAATAGGGCCCTCTTTATATAGAGGATTACAATGCATAGAATCTCAATCATACAAGGAAAGTAACTCTTCATTGATTAGGATTCTAGATCCTTCTAATTAAATCCTATTACCACTAGCTCAAGTAACCTAGAGTTTGGGCTAAACACAAATTAGGTTTTCCTTAAACAAAATGCAGATTTTTCATTCATGCCTTCTCATACAATGGAGGCTGATAGCTTATATAGCTCTATCTGCCAACATCCCTAGACACACCAATTTACCTGATGACCCGACCCGAGTCCAATAAGCTATATACATGTAAAGTCCAAGCTGAAAACACAGCCTACTTAAGTAACTCAACACATTAGCCCATGACAATATGTAATTATAGAACAAGAGTCCTAACAACAAACACCAAGACAAGAAACATGCAATTTTAGTGAAAACCCTAACTGGGAAGGCCATCACTCTCAAGGTTGAGAGCAGCGATACTATCAATAATTTCAAAGCCAAGACCCAGGTAGTCTCCTGTCTCTCTCTAATTTTGAACTTTTTCATTGATTTCTCTCTTTGTTTCATATCAACCAAATATATAATTTATCGAAATGATTTCCTACAACACAATTAGGGTGTGGTTTTCTTGTTGAAGTTGGCATTGTAATTTGTGTATATCATCGTGTTTGTCAGGTTTTTTTATCAGATGGGTTTGTAGTTATCTCAGCCTTTGTTTTTTTTGTTTTTTTGGGTGTGTTTTTCTCTGGGACTGAAGGATCTTTGGGTGTTGTGAAGAGAAGTTGGTCTTGGAAGAATTTGATAGCTATGTTTAGGGTTTCTGAATTGAGCTATTGGCCAGAAATTGGGCCTTTTGAGAGATACATGATGGCAAAAAAAAAACTTAGTGTTATCAAAGAACTACTTATCATGACGAAAGCAGTAGATGTATAATGTGAAATTTTATGATCAAACATGGTTTTTGGCCTCTGATATCTGCTGTTTCCTTGAAATCATCCTTAATTTACATTTTCCTTTATATGCAGCCATGTAATACACCCTTGTATTCAGGATAAGGAAGGCGTCACTCCTGATCAACAGAGATTGATTTTTGCCAGTAAGCAATTGGAAGATGATAGAACTCTTGCAGATTATAACATCCAAAAGGAGTCGACTCTATCTTCACCTGGTTTTGAGGCTGAGGGGAGGAACTATGATTAAGGTGAAGGCTCTTACGGGAAAAGAAATTGAGATTGATATAGACTCGACTGACACCGTTGACCTAATCAAGGAAAGGGTTGAGGAGAAAGAGGGAATTCCTCCATGCAACAAAGGTACTTGTTTCTCTTTCTTCTCATATTCAATCTATCTAAAGTAATAACTTACTTGAACTTCAGTTACGTCTGGTTTTGTACTTTTATCTAGCTTCAGTATGCATTAAATGTTTCTAAATTGAACTCTTAGTTTAGTTAATATCATCCATGGCAATATAACATCGTTTATGCTTTGCTGCCTATTGAGTTTCTATGAATTGAAAAAGAAGAAATATGATTGATCTGTTTCAGAGATTTGGTTGCAAATGTGGCAGTGAGTAATGCATTGGTTAGTGTTTGGTTGTTTTTCACCACTATCGGAAGTTGTGTCAACATTGGCTCATTCTTTACTTCATAAAGGCTCTCATGGTTTTCCGCAGAACTACATCTGTTCAGTGGCCAAGATTATCTTGACCACTGAAGGTTTGTCGAGTTATGGTTGAGTTTGCTTCAATTCCTGTTTGGGACTATTATGTGCTCCGTATCTTGGTTACCATATAATTGGAGTATATGCACATTAACTTGACAACTGTTTTCGGATATCACCTGCATTTTGATTTTAATAGCTTAAGAATATTTGCTAGAATGAAGTCTTATTAAGCAGCATGATTGCTGCATTATTATTCTTATCCTAGTTAATAGCTTCACGTGTTTATGATACTGGCCAATTTTCAATAGATCAGCACTAATGAGTTTTAAATCTCTGCAGCCTGATTTATACTGGCAAGCAGCTTGGAGATGACAAAACTGCTAAAGACTATAACATTGAGGCTGGCTCTGTCCTTCATCTAGTGCTTGCACTACGTGGTGGTAGTCTATAAATAGTATCTCAGTATTGTACCTATTTATCGGTTCAGGCAAACTCTTTCGTGAAGGCTTTATCAAGTCTTGATACTCAAAACATTTGAGTTGCATTACATGGCAGAAACTTGTCTGACATAAGTATTGGTGTTACATATTGCACTTTTACCTTTCTGCTCTGTTATGTTCACTGTCTATGCTCTCTTGCTTTTATTTATACAAGGTTAGCTTCACTTGGGCAACAGATTTTATCATTCCTGATTACAAATATTTTCTGCTTGTGGATGATCTATGAAACATGGTGGCATGTACTCGATATGATACTTGTGTCAGGAAATTAGATGAAGTATACTTTTAAGAAGGAATGTGATAATTTCTCGAAGTAATGTGATAACTCTGCACTAGTGATTATCAATCTAAGAAGAGGCGTCGTTATCACAATGGAAAAGTCTAGCTACGCACATTCCAATAAGGCTGTTTAGAATTGAAAGTGTGTGATTCAGCATTGACATTCTCAGACATGGTAGACTGAAATGATTCTGCAATGGAATTTTAACAGTATAGTAATCTGGGCAATCGAAATCACACAGATCTGTTGTTCACTTTTGGTTAATAACACATGTTTTATCCTCATGTTTGTTGCAATCTAAAGTTGGCCTCAGATGAGGTTACAACTTGGCACATGACAGAACATGTAATATTTAAGAATGGTGAGTGATTGAAGATGGTAAGCACAGCTGCACAGAGAGCATACATAACATTCATTGTATCAAATTAAAGACTAGAAATTTAAAACGACTGCTCATGGTCATTTTCAGAAATACACCAATAGTGCTGAACTTCTATTTGGAAAATTGGTCATGCTCTCTCACACAAGCAGCAGACATTTTTAACAGCATTGGCATCTGTATAACACATTAGATTACAAGCTTTCCATTTTTTTTCTTCAGGCACAGAAATCTTCCAGCTTTGGAACTAATCCTTCTCAAAACCCAGAAATTCATCTACACTTATTATCAGGACCACTGAGCACGTTGAGTGCGACTTGTCCCCTTTTTCCTTCACCCAGTTTTCCAGCTGGTAGCAGAAAGATGGGAAAGACTTCCAAGTCAAGCTTGTGTGGAAAGACTTCCAAGTCAAGTTTGTGTAGAAAGACTTCCACACAAGTGTCATCGGTCACCTTGTCAATCTCAAAACCAAGTAGAGTATGTCTGTATGTCTGAATTATTGCCAAAGCCCTGGCCTTGCCTACAAAATCGCAGATAGGCAGGAGAAGACTTCAACGTCAATCCAACTACAGTTCTTAGAAATTTGAATGCGACACCTATCAAAACTTAATGTACTGCAAAACTTATTGGAACCTCAAAGCACGCATCTACTTTCATTGTGTTTTAGTTTTCCTGGAAATTGCCGATAGATAGGAGAAGACATGAAAGTCAAGCCTTCCCCACTATTCCCAAGTCCTGATCGAATTGCCCACTCTCTGTGCAATAATAATTCCAAAGAAGAAACTTCAAACTCAAGGACGCAATTTCTCCATTTCCTGCTAGATACGACTGCCGGACTGAGACAGTCACAACCAAGTCTCCCGAATACGCCACAAATACACCAGATTGAGGCAATTTCTCCAGACTTAGACGTCTATTATTGCTTTGAATGCATTGACTCATTCATTCTCAAATACACCACAAAAAACTATAAAGAAAAAAAATTGCTACAATTGCAGCAATCAAAATAATTGATCATGAGAAATACCTCTTTCCCAGCGTCTCATCTTTCTTGGAAGTTGCCCATCGATAGAGAGAAGAGGACTTGAAAGTCAAGCCCGGCGGCACAGATATTATGGACTCAATTTCCAATTCCATGTCCTATTAAAAGCCACCACCAGTCCACAACCATTACCAGTTCCCAATTATCACTTTCCCACAGTACATTTGTGCCTGCGTCTAAACCTTTGCTTGAAACATGCCCACTCTGTTCCTCCATTTCTTCCTTTTCTTATTCACCACCACTGTTACTAACCTCATCCCCGCAGTTCACAGCAACTGTATTGAACCCCAGAAACAATCATTGCTCCATTTCAAGAAAAGTCTTGAATTTGATTCTTCCGAATCCTCCAAGCTTATCACATGGAATTCGAGTACCGACTGCTGTTCTTGGGTCGGTGTAAATTGCAGCACCAATGGGCGTGTTGTCGGACTTGACCTCAGCGGAGAGTATTTCTCATGCAACATTGACAATTCCAGCAGACTGTTCCAACTTCAACATCTTCAGAGCCTCAATTTAGCCTATAACCACTTCCATGGCTCTGCAATTCCATCTGCAATTGGAAAGCTTGCAAATTTGAGGTATTTGAATTTAAGTGCAGCTGATTTTTCTGGGCAAATTCCCATTGAGGTTGCACGCTTGAAAAGGTTGGTAGTTTTTGATCTCTCAGTTTGGGAGTTAAAACTTGAGAACCCGAATTTAGGCACTTTAATCCAGAACCTTACAGAGCTTACTGAGTTAAATCTTCGTGGTGTAAACCTATCAGCTGAGGGATCTCAGTGGGGCCAAACCATATCATCTTCACTTCCAAAGCTACGTGTGTTGACCTTATCCTATTGTGATCTTTCAGGCCCTATTCATGAATCATTGGCCAGGCTTCATTCTCTATCCACGTTAATATTGGATCACAACCACGTCTCTAGTCCAGTTCCAAAATTCTTTGCCAATTTTTCAAGCTTGATTTCCGTGAGTCTCTCTGATTGTAACTTGTATGGAGCATTTCCCAAAGAGATATTCCAGATACCTTCACTACAGTTTGTTGTCCTATCAGATAATTCAGAGCTTCGTGGTTCCTTACCGGAGTTTCCAAAGAATGGATCTCTAGAATTCCTAGTCCTTAGCAGCACTAAATTTTCAGGAGTCTTGCCGGACTCTATTGGCAACCTTAAAATGCTGTCTGAATTGGATCTTAGAGAATGCAATTTCACAGGAGCAGTTCCAAAGTCATTGGCCAACCTAACACAATTGGGGCATTTGTACTTGTCATCCAACAAGTTTTCTAGTCCGATTAATTCTATTCAATGGGACAAACTCATCAAGCTTGAGTATCTCGACTTGTCCGACAATCTACTCTACGGGAGTATTCCATTGTCTCCCTTCTCTATTCCCTTGCTCAGCCTGTTTGATCTTTCTGGAAATCACTTCTCTGGTCAGTTGCTTGAATTTTCTAATGTCTCTTCGTACTTGCTGTACGAACTTGATTTGAGTAACAACAATTTGGAAGGATCAATACCCCTTTCTATCTTTAATCTTTCGATGCTTGGTTCCTTTAACCTTTCTTCAAACAACTTGAGCGGTTTTCCTTTTTATGGCCTTCAGGAGTCGAGAAATCTTTCGTCTCTTGATCTATCCTTCAATTGCTTGTTGTTCAATCATAATGGTACCAACTCATCACTGCACTCCCCCCAGATACAGAAGCTGAATTTGGCTTCTAACAAGTTGAAAACATTCCCAAGTTTCCTGAAAAATCAATCTTATTTAACCAACTTGAACCTTTCAGACAACCAGATTCAAGGTCAGATACCCAATTGGATTTGGGAGCTTCATCTCAAGAATCTATATCTATGTTGTAACAAGTTGGTAAGTCTAGAAGCTCCTTTACTTGGTTCTACTTACCATCTGAAGAATCTTGATCTTCACTCAAACCAGATTCAGGGACAAATATCATTGTTTCTAAGTGGTAGTTATTTGGATTACTCAGGAAATAATTTCAGCTCTAGTATACCAACTAACATTGGTGATTTCATTTCTCCCACGGGCTACCTTTCTCTTTCAAGCAGTAAATTATATGGGGAAATTCCAAAATCAATATGCAATGCAAGTAATGTAATTCTTGATCTCTCTAATAACTCTTTGAGTGGAACCATTCCCCACTGCTTGGCTCAGAGTTCTCTTTCTGTCGTTGATTTGAGGGGAAACAACCTTACTGGATCTATCCCCGATACTTTTCTTGAAGGTTGTGGTTTGGTTACTCTAGCTCTGGGCAGAAATCAGATACAAGGTCAATTTCCAAAATCTCTAACCAATTGTTCAATCTTAGAGGTTTTAGACCTTGGAATCAATCAGATAACAGATGCCTTTCCTTGTCCGTTGAAGAGCATATCCACCTTGCGTGTCCTTGTGTTGCGATCCAACAAATTTTATGGACCTATTGGATGTCCCGAGACCAAAGACACCTGGCTGAAGCTTCAAATCATAGACTTGGCTAATAACAGTTTCAATGGTGAAATACCAGGTACATTATTGACAACATGGCAGGCAATGGTGGTTAATGAAGATGGTTACCAAATTCACCATAGCTATACGTGGGCACCACCGGGAAGTGCGGTCAATCCTTGTTATAGGAAGTTCAGTCCTAATGCACCACCAGGTAGCATACTTTCAGACCTGTGCTTCAGGGTTCCAAGTCCTAATGAGAGCTATCTTGATTATGGAGATGCAGTAACAGCTACAAGCAAAGGTCTAGAGATGGATCTTGTATATATTTTATTTATCTTCACTTCGATTGACTTCTCTGCTAACAAGTTCAATGGAACAATACCCAAGGAAATGGGCCAACTGAGATCATTACGTGTCCTCAATCTGTCCAGTAATGCTTTCACAGGCGAAATCCCATCATCCTTTGGTAACATAAAAAGCATAGAGTCCTTAGACCTCTCACAGAACCACCTGAGCGGCCAAATTCCACCGCAGCTTGCAAATCTCAATTTCCTTTCGTACTTGAATGTCTCATATAATCAACTGACAGGAAGAATCCCAACCAGCACTCAGTTTTCAACATTTCCAAATACCTCCTTCGAGGGTAACAAAGGATTATGGGGGCCTCCTCTGACATGGGATACAAAAGTCGTATCGCCACCTCCAACGTTAAATGGAAGCTCAAGTAATCCGAATTCTGGAGATGAGATTGATTGGAATGTTATCAGTGCTGAAATTGGATTTACATGTGGGTTTGGAATTGCCGTCGGGTCACTTTTGTTTTGCAAGAGATGGAGGAAATGGTATTACAGAGCTATGTTTAAAATCCTGTTCAAGATATTCCCTCAGCTGGAACACAGATTTGGTAATCACAGAAGGCATGTTTACATAAATCAAAGGTATTGGAACCGTTTAAATGGTTAGGCAGACCAAGCATGCAGCTCAACTCCATTGTGCTGGAGACTCCCCTGGTGTTTTTCCTCTGTATTTTCATCACATGATTATAATATAATTGTTTTTTTTGCTTTTGTCGTAATGCTTTTTTTTTTTTTGGGTCTGGTGTTGTAATCTATGTTGTAATCGTTCTTGCAATGTAATCGCTTTACGTTTTTAACATCTATGTTGTAATCGTTCTTACAATGTAATTGCTCTGTTTTGTGATATGGTGATTGTTTTCAAATATCCTACCATCCGTACAAGGTTAGTGCCAATTGTGAAACTGCAACTTGCCCAAGGCCCAAAAGGCCCGTCGTTGTATCGACATAAGAAATACCACTCACTCACTCAGCAGTTGCTATCGACATAAGAAATCAACCCTCTCTCTGCACTTGCTCTCTCATCTTGCTTCCGTATCTCTGGTACGCATCTTTTCTGTCTCTCATGTTGGTTCGACTTTGTTTGCAGTGTTTGTTTTTGAGTTGGTTCTGTATTTGTTTTGGAAAACTTGGCACTTCAAATTGGAGCATAAAAAGGCTCAAATCTTGTTTGCTGAGGGCTAGAATCTGAAGCTAATTGTCTCTCTCTCTCTCTCTCTCTCTCTCTCTTACTTCAAATTTCCTAGGTTGGGTTTGGTATTTTTGATGGGTATGTGATTTCTGGGCCATTCAATATTCTATGTATTTGAAAATTGAATTAGTTAGATAAAGAATTGATGAGCGATGTTAGTTCTTGTCTGGCCAGATTTAGTGCCATTGTTAAATTAATCCTGTGAAGTGCATTATATAATGAGATATATGCACTGTTATTTTCAATAGGAACTGTTAAGGAACTCATAGAGGACTAGTTCATACATGTGATCTCTTATGATTCAGATAGCTATTTTATCCTTAACGCTTTTTGATTAACAAAACATAGTGCTCATATTTAAATGCCAAATATATTTTATGGGCCTAAACTGCTAGTTACTTGGATACATATTTATTTATTGTTTATATGTATACGAGAGAAAGAAACACTTCACTGGATAGGACAACAAGAATACTATGTGCAGTTCATCTTGTCTATACATTTTCCAAGGACCATCTGAGTTGATGCCACCAGTAAGATTTCAATTTACTATTTATTGTTTGAGTTTGTGTGTGTTCTTAGTGAAATTCAAATAAGAACGCATCTGTTCATTTGATTTTGTATATTCAATTTGTGAAGAATAATGAGAGGCGAATATTTTTTCAATAAAAATACCCTAAGCACTTCGAATATTGAAGGACGGGATAAATTTGCATTTATGAGATGAGTTTCCAAGAACCTCCACTGCTTTCTTATCTGTGATGACACTATGGTTACTTTTTCAACAATATGTTAGTGAGATAAATTCAGGATTTTGCACTTATCAAAATCTTCGAATCACCCATCACGGAAATAGTATCTACATGAAGGTTCAAAGCATAGCATAGACGCACAAATATAAGTAAATGTGCATTAAGTTCTTGATTTTAAAAGATGTAATGAAAGTGACATTAAAGAAATGAGCTGAATTATGGTTATCAATGATGGCACTCCATTTCTTCGAATGGAATCTTAGCCCGCCTCACTTGCTTTCTGTACCGATGTGTCAAAGGGATGATTGCTTATCGTTTGGTTATATCTATGTAGGAAAAAGGCTTGAAAGTTTATGAGAGTACAAGATGCGTGAAGATATTTTAGATCAGCAGGCATCACTTCAACGAGCAAGACTTGAAGCCTCTCTTGCTGATGGCATCTCTTGGGGTATGGGAGAGGATGCCATTATAGAAGAAGCTGAGGTATGTATCAATTTAGCATTGCTCAATAGAATTCTTCTCAAACTGCCTTTTATATTCTGCTATTTTTCTTTAAGTATGACCTTTTTCTTTCTTTTCTTTTGATGAATTGAAAGAAGATGATCCCTACTGACATGCAGTTTTGGACTTGAGGATGATGGTGAGGAAGTAACTTGGCAAACATACAAAGGACAGCTTACAAAAAGGCAGATAAAAACACGTGATAAAATAACTAAAAGAATGGAAAAGGTTAGTGGTCTTAACTATCCTGGTTTTTTATTATCTTTCTTGTACAGTGGATCCTTTTCTGCCAATTGGATAACACTTTAGGTATAGTTCATATATTTCTATTAACATGTGTATATTGCTTGGTATTTGAGAAAAGCAGTTCCTGAATTGATTTGTAAAAAAGTCACGCACCAGTGTAGTGTAGTGTACCATTGCTTGGTATTTGAGAAAAGCAGTTCCTGAATTGATTTTTAGAAAAGTCACGCACTGCTGTAGTGTACCTTTTATAATTCTAGCAAAACAGTATATCTTCGTGTAATGAAGGAATACAACAGTTGATGCACTAGCAATATCATGATTCAACAGGGACCTCTTAAATGTTTGAAACTGGTCCTTACTGATTCTAATGAATTAGTTACTGCCATCCATTATTAGGTTGACCATACCAGCATCAACAAAGGAAAATGTACGCGAACCTCACAACAATGCATCATAATTAAATCCAGTATCCTGATATTACACTTCAGTCTTCTTGTATTTTGGAAATTATCTCCCTTCTTTACTTGTTCTCATTTGGTTAATGTTTCTCAGCCTCACTGGATTAAATTCACCTTGTCTTCTTCTAATTGCATCCAGTTCTTTTGTGGTTTTTATTTTTGTTGTTTTAAATGAGGAAAACAAAGATTTAAAGAACTTTGATGTTGATGATAAAAACTTGTTTATACAGACACTGATGAGTTTTTTACTTATTATTATAATTTTTCTCATGTCTTCACTGTTTCGCTTATAGATGGCTCATATGAAGAAGAGTTAGATGCTATTCGTGCTAAAGATGTCTCTCAAGGTGGATTGACTCAAGGGCAACAAACTCAGATTGCGCGAAATGAACAAAGAACAGAAAAGGTAAAAAAATGTCCCCAGAACCTATTTGCCAACCTTTACTGGTAGTTGAGAAATGGGGAAGATCTGTTGCATCTTCAGTCCCAATATATGGAGGCAGGGTGGTAGTGATCCTTCTGGTTAACACGTTATATTTAATTTTCTTACAGATTCTGGAAGAGCTTGAAAATTTGGATTATCTTTTACCAAAATAAGCTTATTCTTCTAGATTATTGTGTTAATGTTATCAATGTCTGATTTGATCTCCATTACTTCCTTGTAATTTATTTCTAACAAAGTTTCATGTTTATTTTATATAGACGGATGACATGCTTCCAAGTATTGGTACGTCTACCTCCAGGCTAGTTTAATCGTTCTCTTTTTCTTTCTTTCTTTACTTTGTTTTATCGTTTTGTTTGAGAACAAAGATTCTTTATTAAGACAAAAGCTTTAGTGTACATGCAGTGGACAAGTAGTTCTCACTAGTTTAGTGTTGGTGTCCTGTGAAAAAAACTACCTTTGATATGTAGGAACTGATTTGAACATCTTGATTCAATCACCTATATAGCAGTTTCTCCTTAGGGTCAGTGGAATTAGGTAATTAGTGTTTTTAATGAAAAAGTTAATAATACTCTTCTCTGGTAATCTAGGACACAGATACTATGTTGGGAATCTTCACTTGTGTTACGAGGCTGAGAGGTATTCAAATATGTGACATATATAGAAAATACATGGCAGGAACTATTCAATGTAAAGGCAGGAGAAGTAGCAACCCTTAGGAAATGGTCATCCACATCTCCAACTTATTAACCTAGTTTTTCTAGCCTTTGGGCCGGGAATGCATACATCCATTCTAGCTATTGTTGTCTTTACAGAAAAGGTATTGATGGCCAAACTCTGATTACCAGAAATAAGGAACTTTTGGGGAATGTATGAATTTCTTGACTACTTGCAGGTATTGCCATAGTAGTTTTGTCTGGTTTAGTTGGAATTTGAGATAATTCTTTGCAAGAAACGAATAGGAAGTTAGGAATTGCAAGTATGTATGTATGTGTTGTAGTACTTGATTGTTTTCGCCTTTTTTTTTTTTAGCTGTACTTTTCCATTCTGACGAAAGTTGTACTATGTTTTAGATTTTAAGAAGGAACTAAGGTCCCTTAACAGAGAGTTGCGAAACTTGCTGATATTATTGTGGAAAGAGTAGAGATCATCACAATATGCAAGGAGAGTGGAAGAAAAATCTCTTATACTCAAGAACTTGCATCATCTTCTGAACTCATTGCGGCCCCATCAGGTAAGATGTATTGGGTCTTATAATATAAGCTGTTGGGTTGTTATACGGGACTACTTTCCTTATATTTTTATGTCTTTATCATGCAGGCAAGGGCAACACTAATTCACATTCTTGAACTTCAGATAAAACGATGTAAACAAGCTGTTGAGGATATAAAAAGGTATGCTTTCAACAATTACTTACAAGCTTAATGCGCATTTGACACTGAAATATTCTACTTTATTTTTAAAACAATTAAAAGATAATTGTTTTGCCAGTTGGGACTTTAAATGAAGGGTATAGCTTCTGTGACCTTTTTGATAGAATATGATAGTAAGATTGCCTAAAATTTTGCATTTAATCATTCTCTGGTCTTAGTGGTGTTTGATTACCAAAAAATGAAAACTGGAACCTGCCTAATTGTTTCTTGTTTGCTTCAAGGTTTACTTGTAGCTGGTGGTGTGATAAATCCTCTTTGCAAAGACTTAGTTTTGTTCCCCACAGTCTGTTTCTACCTGCCTTATTTCAGAACTTTGCTTATTGATCTAAGTGTCATTTGAGTTGGTGCCAACAGGTCACATGTTTCTTTACAAATTTTTTTCTTGAAAGTTTTCCTGTCAAGATATGGAGCCACCGACAGATTGAAAATGTGTTTGTTGCAATATTGATTTGAATGTTTTCCTGTTGTTTGGAAAGTGATTAAAAAATCTTTTAAATGACTGGGACTGTGACTGTGCTGTTAACAAACTGCCTTGTGGATTAATGTCACAAAATATTTTGTGACCATTGTTTGACTCTCTTGTTTAGGAGGAGAGAAGAAGCACAGGCACTTCCGAAGGAGTCCCTTGAATCGTTGGAGGACACTAGTGCATGTCTTATGTTGAAATAGGTAGTGCTCATGTCTGTTCCTACTCAATGATCAGAGCCCCGTCGGACAGTTTCATCTAATACCTTTAGGGAGGTTCATGGAATCCCACTGGTCAAAGTTTCTCGGACAAACAGTTGCATCTAGTACCTTGATGCTTTTATATCAGAAACTTCTGGTTTTACCTTTCTATTCTAGTGTCGAAAGGAAAGTAGTCCATCTAGCTGTTATTGAATGATGGTATCCAAGCATTAGATTCAGATGGCATGGATAGATGGAGGATAGATTAGATTCATTTCAAGTGGCATAATAGTATTCTGTTCTATCATTCTGTAACTTTTACTCATCTGATATCAATTGCAGTGAATTCTGACAAACTCAAGAGATTATTTACACACAACCCTACTGCAAAAATGTTATCATTTTGTGATAACGCAGTACATGTTGGTTTTTGGTATGTTTGATAGACTATTGACATTAAATGGAGTCCACCTTAATAGGGTGGGGTGACTTGGTGTTGTCCATTTGGCATCCATTATAACATTGTAACACAGGCCTTGGTACTACTAATCCATGTCATTGACCGAATCAAGGAAATGGTTGAGGAGAAAGAGGGAATTCCTCCAGTGCAACGAAGGTACTTGTTTCTCTTTCTTCTCATATTCAATCTATCTAATGTAATAAGTTACTTGAACTTGAGTTATGTCTGGTTTTGTACTTTTATCTAGCTTCAGTATGCATTAAATGTTTTTTAGTTGAACTCTTAGTTTAATTTTCATGCCTTATATCATCCATGCATATGCACATTAACTTGACAACGGTTTTGGGATATCACCTGCATTTTGATTTTAATAGCTTAAGAAGACTTGCTAGAATAAAGTCTTATTAAGCAGCATGATTGCTGCATTATTATTATTGTCTTAGTTAATAGCTTCACGTGATTATGGTACTGGCCAATTTTCAAGAGATCTTGATTTGAGCAGCAACAATTTGGAAGGATCAATACGCGTGTCTATCTTTAATCTTCCAATGCTTGATTTCTTTAAACTTATACTTTCGTCAAACAACTCTATGTGGTGGTAGTCTATAAATTGTATTGTAGTACTGTATCTATTGATCAGTTTAGGCAAAGTCTTTGTGAAGGCTTTATCGAGCCTTGATACTCGATCTAAAACATTTGAGTTGCATTACATGGCAGAAAACTTGTTCTAAGTGGGTTACTGTGGACATAAATATTGGTGTTTTACGCACTTTACCGTTCTGCACTGTTATGTTCACTGTCAATGCTCTCTTGTTTTTACTTTTTACTGTATACAAGGATAGCTTCACTAGGGCAAAAAAAATTTATCAATCCTGATTACAGTTATTTTCTGCTTGTGGATGATCTATAAAACTTGGTGACTTTTACTCCATAAGTCCGGAAATTAGAGGAAGTATACATTTTAGGAGGAATGTGATAATTTCTTCAAGTATTGTGATGATTCAACTTAGCGAGTATATAAGTAGGGGAACTGTATTCATACTCGAAAAGTAAATCAACTGTAATAACCGGTTTTGTTTTAATCAAAACAGTTGGTGGCAAGCACCTTTGTTAAAAGGAAGGGTGCTCCTTGATTCAAGGCCAATGTCTTAATCATCATGCATGACCACCAATCTCTCTCTCACTCTCTCATTCTCTCTCTCTCTCTGCCGAAGCTACCCAAAAACAGAGCAAAACTTCTCCAAGCTCTCTCTCCCTCCACCGGCCACCAATCAAGACCAGACCACTTCCTATAGGTTCGCCTCGACCTTGCGCAGCTGCAAGAGGCAGTCTTGAACCGCGACACTGCCACCACCGGCGGCGGGAAGCTCCGCCCGGTTTGAGCTCGTTTTGGTTCCTAGCATGATATCTCAAGCTACCGGTCACCAATCCTCACCAAACTTCATCCTCGAGCTCGCCTCAACCTCCTGAAACTCCCCAAAGTGTCCTTGCACGGCGGCGCTGAGCGTGGTGGCAGCTGGAAGCCAGCCCAATCAAAATCGAAAAACCGAGCAATCGAACCTGATATCTCGAGTTACAGACCATCCTGTGATTCTTGAGCTGGTGAACTCAGATTGAAGTTCTGAACAACTTTCATGAAGAGATAGAAGCGAGTAGTTGAAGTTTTTACGTGGAACGGAGCTCTCGCCAGATTCTGGAATTTTTCCGGCCACCGAGACTTTCGATCATGATATCTCGAGCTGTAGAGCATCGTTTTGATTGATTCTTGAACCATTGAGTTCGCCTTGAAGTTCTTAACAACTATCCGGAAGGGATGGAGGCCTGATATTGAAGTTTTTACGTCTAAATCGAGCTCGCCGTTTCTGTATTTCTTCGCCGGTTTCTGGAAAATTTCCGGCCAACCCGACTGGTTCGAGGTAATTTCTATCCCTTCCGGTCATTTTCAGCTTACATGCTAGTTAGGAAAGTGGTTGGGCTTGATGAGATGAAGAGGAACAGCCTGGCCCCGACACCATTGGTGGTGGTCGGCGGCGGCTCGGCCCCTAACTCCGGCGTCCCTTTCCGGCCACCTCCGGGGGTCAAAAATGTGATTTCTTTACATTTTTAGATTCTACATTTCAATACGATCATTTCGATATATTATACACAATTTTTGGATATCGTATGCTTTAGTTATGAATTTGACAATTTCGATCGTTCGATTTGTGATCTGTGAAGATCAGACCGTCGGATGGACTTGTAATTTTAATATGTTGATCGTATGACTGTCCCGATGATTTTGTGTGGTCACGGGCAAAGATCCGACCGTTGGATCTTCTTATAATTGTGAAATGGTGTTTTGGAAGGCGATTCGTGAGAATCCGACCGTCGGATTTTCATATAAATCTGTGGGGACATTAATAAAGGCGATTCAGGAAGATCCGACCGTTGGATCTTCGTGATAATTTCGGGAGGATGATCCAAAGGGTGATCCGTGAGGATCCGACCATTGGATCGTCGTATAAATTCGATCTGACCGTTGGATCGTCGTATAAGTCCTATCTGACCGTTGGATGATTGTATAAATCCGATCTGACCGTTGGATCGTCGTATAAATCAGATCTGACCGTTGGATCATCGTATAAATTCGATCAGACCGTCAGATCATCATTTATTTTATTTTATGAGTTGTTGGCTAAATTCAAGTCACTTATGATTAGGTGATTGACGGTCTTCCTTGGTGAGCGGTTTTGGTGTGTATTATGAAATTGAAGACGCAGCGGGATTGTCGAGGTGAGTAAATCGCACATGGTTCATTCACGAACCGAAATTCAGTGATTTTATTTAATTATGAAATTGTGGAAATTGTTTTATGAAAATAAATATTTGTTTTAAATTATATGGACTTGTTCGACTACGGTCCATAGGTAAGTAAAATGAATTTATTTATAAAATGAATTTTTGTTTTAATGCATGTGAACTA
>BDJD01001630.1:126873-145475 GCA_002564525.1 Rosa multiflora
TTTTTTCAATAAAAATAACCTAAGCACTTCAAATGTTGAAGGACGGGATATATTTGCATTTATGAGATGAGTTTCCCAGAACCTCCACTGCTTGCTTATCAAAGTGATGACACTACGGTTAGTTTTTCAACAATATGTTAGTGAGATAAATTCAGGATTTTGCACTTATCAAAGTCTTCGAATCACCCATCACAGAAATAGCATCTACATGAAGGTTCAAGGCATAGCATAGATGCATAAATATATGTTCATATGCATTAAGTTCTTGATTTAAAAAGCTGTAATGAAAGTGACATTAAAGAAATGAGCTGAATTATGGTTATTATCAATCATGGCACTCCATTTCTTCGAATGGAATCTTAGCCCACCTCACTTGCTTTCTGTACCAATGTGTCAAAGGGATGATTGCTTATCGTTTGGTCATATCTATGTAGGAAAAATGCTTGAAAGTTTTAAGAGAGTACAAGATGCGTGAAGATATTTTAGATCAGCAGGCATCACTTCAATGAGCAAGACTTGAAGCTTCTCTTGCTGATGGCATCTCTTGGGGTATGGGAGAGGGTGCCATTGCTGAGGTATGTGTCAATTTAGCACTGCTCAATATAATTCTTCTCAAACTGCCTTTTATATTCTGCTATTTTTCTTTAAGTTGACCTTTTTCTTTCTTTTCTTTTGATGAATTGAAAGAAAATAATCCTACTGACATGCAGTTTTGGACTTGAGGATGATGGTGAGGAAGTAACTTGGCAAACATACAAAGGACAGCTTACAAAAAGGCAGATAAAAACACGTGATAAAATAACTAAAAGAATGGAAAAGGTTAGTGGTCTTAACTATCCTGGTTTTTTATTATCTTTCTTGTACATTGGATCCTTTTCTACCAATTGGATAAACTCTTTAGGTATAGTTCATATATTTATATTAACATGTGTATATTGCTTGGTATTTGAGAAAAGCAGTTCCTGAATTGATTTTAAAAAAAGTTACGCACCAATGTAGTATAGTGTACCATTGCTTGGTATTTGAGAAAGCAGTTCCTGAATTGATTTTTGGAAAAGTCACGCACTGGTGTAGTATACCTTTTATAATTCTAGCAAAACAGTATATCTTCGTGTAATGAAGGAATACAACAGTTGATGCACTTGCAATATCATGATTCAACGGGGACTCCTTAAATGTTTGAAACTGGTCCTTAATGATTCTAATTAATTAGTTGCTACCAATGATTCTAATTAATTAGTTGCTACCAATGATTCTAATTAATTAGTTGCTACCATCCATTATTAGGTACCATACCAGCATCAACAATTGAAAAAGTACATGAACCTAACAACAATGCATCATAATTAAATCCAGTATCCTGATATTACACTTCAGTATTCTTATATTTTGGAAATTATCTCCCTTCTTTACTTGTTCTCATGATATTGTGGTTAATGTTTCTCAGCCTCACTTGGTTACTTTCACCTTGTCTTCTTCTAATTGCATCCAGTTCTTTTGTGCTTTTTATTTTTGTTGTTTTAAATGAGGAAAACAAAGGTTTAAAGAACTTTAATGTTGATGATAAAAACTTGTTTATACAGACACTGATGAGTTTTTTACTTATTATTATAATTTTTCTCATGTCTTCACTGTTTCGCTTATAGATGGCTCATATGAAGAAGAGTTAGATGCTATTCGTGCTAAAGATGTCTCTCAAGGTGGATTGACTCAAGGGCAACAAACTCAGATTGCGCGAAATGAACAAAGAACAGAAAAGGTAAAAAAATGTCCCCAGAACCTATTTGCCAACCTTTACTGGTAGTTGAGAAATGGGGAAGATCTGTTGCATCTTCAGTCCCAATATATGGACGATTCATATTGTGTAGCGGGTAATCCTGTAGGTCAGGAGAATCAGGACGGTGATCGTGCGGGTTAGAGTTTTTGTTATATTTTTTCAGCAATTGTAATAGTGAGGTGAGTTAAGCTCATTTGTGCCTTGTAATTTGGTTTTTGTGAGAGCGTGTTGTATTAAGAATTGAGGAGCTGGGTTTTGTAATTTTGAGTGGAGTGTGGTGTCACTGTGTGTTACTCTGAAAGAAAAAAAAAAAAAAATAGACTGGTATTTGTATTTGTAATAATTTCATGTTTCGAATTTGGAATACGTGTTTTCGAAATTCGGGGCGTGACAATAATACTCCGAAACTGTAGTCTTAAATTCCTAATCATCATGGTTAACTCTTAATTTAGCTATGTAAATGCCATACATCATTTGCTACGGTGCTAATTACACCGTAAGCTTTTCCAAGCTTTTCCTATTCTTTACCTTCTTCTCCACATTTATATACAGATTGTAAATTTGATATCTGAAAGTTGCTTTGTTGCTTAATCGTTGGATACCATAAGTATTGTCATAGCTATATTTATTGCTTAATTTATTGTCTGGAGCATGTAATACGTCATTTAGTTCCTTAAGAAAGGAATGCAATATTAATGCATTTGAAGTTGCAGGTTTTGACTTTTGACTATTGAGTTTTGGATTGTCTTTTACCAAAATTAGCTTATTCTTCTAGATTATTGTGTTAATGTTATCAATGTCTGATTTGATCTCCATTATTTCCTTGTAATTTATTTCTAACAAAGTTTATTTTATATAGACAGATGACGGTGCTTCCAAGCTTGGAACAACAGGGAGTGCGTCAACTGTACCCAAAAGGCCCAAATAGTGGTATATCTACGTCCAGGCTAGTTTAATTGTTCTCTTTTTCTTTCTGTCTTTCTTTCTTTACTTTGTTTTATTGTTTTGTTTGTGAAGAAAGAATCTTTATTAAGACAAAAAGCTTTAGTGTACATGCAGTGGACAAGTAGTTCACACTAGTTTAGTGTTTGTGTCCTGTGAAAAAACTACCTTTGATACGTAGGAACTGATTTGAACATCCTGATTGAATCACCTATATAGCAGTTTCTCCTTAGGGTTAGTGGAATTAGGTTATTAGTATTTTTAATAAAAAAGTTAATCAGACTCTTCTCTGGTAAGCTGGACACAGATACTATGTTGGGAATATTCACTTGTGTTACGAGGCTGAGACGTATTCAAATATGTTACATATATAGAAAATTCTTGGCAGGAACTATTCAATGTAAAGGCAAGAGAAGTAGCAACCTTTAGGAAATGTTCATCCATATCTCCAACTTATTAACCTAGTTTTTCTAGCCTTTGGGAATGCATACATCCATTCTAGCTATTATTGTCTTGATAGATCAGGTATTGATGGCCAAACTATGATTACCAGAAATAAGGAACTTCTGGGGAATGTATGAATTTCTTGACTACTTGTAGGTATTGCTATAGTAGTTTTGTCTTGTTTAGTTAGAATTTGCAATAATTCTCTGCAAGAAACGAATAGGAAGTTAGGAATTGCAAGTTTGTCTGTTGGTGTTTATTCTAGTTTTGTATGTATGTATGTTAGTACTTGATTGTTTTCGCCTTTTTTTTTTTTTTGCTGTCCCCCCACTTTTCCATTCTGACAAAAGTTGTACTATGTTTTAGATTTTAAGAAGGAACTGAGGGCCCTTAATAGAGAATTGCAGCTGCACATTTCGAAACTTGCTGATATTCTTGTGGAGATACCATCACAATATGCAAGGAGAGTGGAAGAAATATCTCTTATATTCAAGAACTTGCACCATCTTCTGAACTCGTTGCGGCCCCATCAGGTAAGATATATTGGGTCTTATAATATAAGCTGTTGGGTTGTTATAAGGGACTACTTTCCTTATATTTTTATTTCTTTATCATGCAGGCTAGGGCAACACTAATTCACATTCTAGAACTTCAGATAAAACGACGTAAACAAGCTGTTGAGGATATAAAGAGGTATGCTTTCAACAATTATTGACAAGCTTAATGCGCATTTGACGCTGAAATATTCTGCTTTATTTTTAAAACAATTAAAAGATGATTGTTTTGCCAGTTGGGACTTGGTCTTAGTGGTGTTTGATTACCATAAAAATGAAGACTGGAACCTGCCTATTTTTCTTGTTTGCTTTAAGGTTTACTTGTAGCTGGTGGTGTGATAAATCCTTGTGCAAAGACTTATTTTTGTTCCTCACGGTCTATTTTAACCTGCCTTACTTCAGAACTGTGCTTATTGATCTCAAGGTGTCATTTGAGTTGGTGCCAACATGTAACCTGTTTCTTTAACAAACTTTTTTCTTGAAAGTTTTCCTATCAATATATGGAACCACCGACAGATTGAAAATTTGTTTGTTGCAATATTGATTTTATTGTTTTCCGGTTGTTTGGAAAGTGATCATAAAATCTTTTAAATGAATGGAACTGTGACTGTGCTTTTAACAAACGGCCTTGTGGATTAATGTCACAAAATTTTGTGACCATTGTTTGACTCTCTTGTTTAGGAGGAGAGAAGAAGCGCAGGCACTTCTGAAGGAGTCCCTTGAATCGTTGGAGGACACCATTGTTGAAATAGGGAGTGCTCATGTATGTTCCTACTCAATGATCAGAGCCCCTCAGTCAATTTCATCTAATACCTTTAGGGAGGGTCATGGAATCCCACTGGTCAAAGTTTCTCGGACAGACGGTTGCATCTAGTACCTTCGTGCTTTTATATATCAGAAACTGCTGGGTTTACCTTTCTATTCTACAGTCGAAAGGAAAGGAGTCCATCTGGCTATTATTGAATGATGGTATTCAAGCGCTAATTCAAATGGCATGGATAGATGGGGGATAGATTAGATTCATTTCAAGTGGCATAATAGTATTCTGTTCTATCGCTCTGTAACTTTTACTCATCTAATGTCAGTTGCAGTGTATTCTGACAAACTGAAGAGACTATTTACACACAACCCTACTGCAAAAATGCTATCAATTTGTGATAACACAGTACATGTTGGTTTTTAGCATGTCTGACAGGCCATTGACATTAAATGGAGTCCACCTTAATAGGGCAGGGTGCTGGCATGGTGACTTGGTGTTGTCCAATTCCCGATGGATGCAACATTGTAACAGGCCTAGGTACTACTAATCCGTTGTAATCAAGGAATGGAGCCGGTGCGGTTCATGGAGTTTTGAAAAATCCAAACATCTCAAAGATAGAGGTAGGAATTTATCGAACGAACTGCACTCCTTCGTATACGTTAGGAGTCCATTGATGAGAAGGGGTTAGGGAAAGCTTGAATCCAATTCCTACAGCGATGAATATAAGCGCAATTGAAATTCCTAGAGAGTTATACTTTAAACGAGGATTTAATGAATACTTTCAAATCTACACAGATAATTTTAATTACAATTTCACACACTCATCCAATCATTGTTTTGATGTTAAAGGAAAAACACATTGTGTGCCTTCGTCAAAGCGACTGACGGAGAGAGAATCAAGGAATCAGTGATCACCATCAAATCAGCGGAATTATGGATCAATCAGCATTTAGTATCATTAATGTAATCGATATTTCCGTTGTAATTCTATCCCTATATATAAAGGGACTATGAAAAGAAATAAGTAAACCAATTCCAATTGTCATTTTACTTTAACACGTTATCAGCACGCTCAGAGTCTGTTAATGCTCAAAGTCCGGCGGTAGCCGATCTTTCGTTTAACGCGGGTCCGGTGGGCGGACCGTTACTCTGAGGATTTGATGGCCTCCGCTAGCTGTTACACGAGAGATAGGGCGTCAGAGGGAGACCGCGTTGGGCGGTCTTCACTTCTCCGATGCCTAAGTCAGTCAATGCATGTAGACAACATAACAATAAATGAGTAGTAAATGCGTAATTAATGAGGAGAGAGGAGAGAACCTTTTATAGGTGAGGATAAGGTTTGATCTTCTTCTTGTTTTCGATGTGGGACTGATGTGCTTCGATACCCAGCGTCTGGAGCTTCTAATGCTAACTTGGCGCGGCGCGTGGCGGCGCGTTAGCTGTGATCTGGGGGCGATCCCGGGCTCGGGCGGTAGCCCGCTTGGCTGTGTCTCCGCAGGTCACCCACTTGGTGAGATTCGGTACCTCTGGCGGTACAATGAGCGTGGCTCATTATAGCTAATTATGCTTGCAAACGTATATGTAGGTACAAGTCCCCCAAGTCCCCAGTCAAGGAGGGCAATCTTGGTTGGGGAGTTGATCGGCGGTGTGAAGTGTTTTCTCCGCTTAGACTTGCAAAAAGCATAATTAGCGTCAGTGCGTTGTCAACCATGGACTTACTGAGCGAACGCTTTATACCCTTTCGGGTGGGCCCCTGCTAGGCCTGCCAGGGAGTCCCCCACTCCCCAGCCAAGACGGACCTCCGGATGGTCTGCAAATTGTTTGTTGAGGGGAAGCTGCGCGGAGCAGAGGGTGTTGGGTAGCGAGCCCAATCTTAGTACCCAAGTGACAGGGGTCAACGTACCTGATCAGGATCGTCGTAGACTGTTGACAAGTGCCCGTGTCTCATAAGGACGATCTAACAGTAACGCCGCGTGGCGGTCGTTGTCAGAGTGAGGCGTAGCCTCGGGATTCACCTCTGGCGGATACCCCCCGCTAGTTGTAGCAGGAAGCAGCGTCGCGTAGACGTGTTTTGCGGTAGCTATTGAGCGGAGTTGCGCTCAGCAAAGCACGGGGTTTGCAAGACGGAGGGAGCTCTGCCGGCAGTGCTGCGTGTAGCAGAGGCTGCTTGTTGCAAGTTGATGAGTGGAAGTTCCGCTTAACGGGGATTCGCTCAGCGGAGACTTCGACAGTCGTATGGTGCTAAGGGAGAACTCCCGCTGGCCGGGTTTCGCCCAGCGGACCCCATTCAGTTGGAAAGTGACGAGAAGCTCCGCTAGTGGAGGTTTCGCTCAGCGAACTTCGACACTTGGAAAGTGACAAGTGAGAAGTTCCGCTAGCGGGGTTTCGCTCAGCGGACTTCGAAACTTGGAAAGTGACAAGTGAGAAGTTCCGCTAGCGGTGTTTCGCTCAGCGGGGACTTCGACACTTAGAAAGTGATAAATGAGAAGTTCCGCTAGCGGGGTTTCGCTCAGCGGACTTCGATACTTGGAAAGTGACAACTGAGAAGTTCCGCTAGCGGGATTTCGCTCAGCGGACTTCGAAACTTGGAAAGTGACAAGTGAGAAGTTCCGCTAGCAAGGTCTCGCTCAGCGGACTTCGATACTTGGAAAGTGACAAGTGAGAAGTTCCGCTAGCGGGGTCTCGCTGAGCGGGGACTTCGACACTTGTCAGGTGATAAGTGGGAAGTTCCGCTAGCGGGGTTCGCTCAGCTGATACTGCCGACGATTGGCGCCTTCTTCCCAAAAGTGGAGGCTTCCATTAGACGCTTCGTCTGATGGTGGTTGACACGTGGCGAACGCTTTGAGGGTTAGCGTGCGGAGGCGTGTTTCCTCCGCCTAGCCGTCTCCCTGCCATTAATGCTGAGTAATGATGGGTTTTGTAACCGAGGCAACGCCTCAGTTAATCCGGACAGTAACTGGAGTCGTGGGACACTTGGACGGACGATATTTGATGTCGTTTTTCAGCAGACGGCCTAGAACTGTTTGACGTTGACATAAAAAGGAGGAAGTTGGCTAATTTGGACACTTTGCTCTAAACTTTGAACTATACTCGTCGTCTTCAAGCTCTCTACGTCTGTGATTGGAGAAGAAGGCTGAGGCGATATTGCTGAGTCATCATACGTGGAGAAACCGATGAACTCCGGCTTCGAAGACAAGTCTGCTCAAACTCTTACCAGAGACTCCATTGTTGAGGATGGTACTCTGATCTGTATCCCTGTTTCATTGAATGTCTGTCATGGCGAGTTTCTGGGTTTTGGGTATTTCTGTGATATGTTGTTCGTTGACGTGCTGTGTGGGTGTGAGAGTGGGTTTGGGGATGGGTTGCTGTGTTTGACAGAGTTGGGGTTTTTAGGGGTTTGCTAGATGGTCGAATCTGGGTTTGAGTGCTTGTTCTTGTTTTGGTATTTTCTGGGTAACTGTTCTTGATGTTCTTGGGTAATAACTGATATAGGTATAGGTTAGATTTTGTGTGAGCTAACTGATTTGGGTTTAAGGGTTTTGGGATGGCCGATGTCATAGAGATTTCGAGCAGTGAGGATTCCGGATCTGAAGTGTCGTTCAGCGCGGCGGATAGAAATTTTATTGACTCGTTGCGTCCGTCTGCCCGTGCAGGAACCTCACTGCCAAAACTGCTAGAGGTTGAGCCGCTACAGACCATACCGTGGGACATAGTTATGGGTCGTGCACCACGTCTAGAGAGTTCTAGGGCGGGGGAGGCTGCCGCTGCCGACAATATGCACGAAGAGTGCTTAGAAAGCAATAGTGCAGCTAGCGGTTCCGCTGGGGGGGGGGGGGGAGATGTAGCGGGAGAGGATACTGAGTCGGCGTGGGTATTCGAGGACGGCACCCCCGTTGATGAGGTGGGAGGTAGGATGACTGCTATTGCCGTCAACCGACTGAAGCGGGTGTTCCTGTTGCCCGGCGTGGTGAAGCTGCGTCTGCTGACGGTGGAGGAGAAGGCCTCGATCTTGCCAGCAGGCCACGCCGCCGTGCATGAGGCTATATTATGCGAGGGAGTGACCTTCCCGCTAGTGCCCAACCTTCAGATCTTGGTGTGCGAGTTTGGCATTGCCTTTGGGCAGGTCTGCCCCAACATGTGGCGGTTGCTGCTGGCGCTGAACTCGTTGTGGCGGTTGTCCGGTTACAAAGGACCGACCGTGGCGGAGGTACTACACTTCTACAAGCTGGTGTATGTGAAGCGCCAGGGTTGGAGAGGGCAAGTCAACCTCAGTCGTCGCCAAGGAGCGCCCAAGCTGATCGAGAACTTGAGGGATTCAATGTCGTATTGGCGGGGGACCTTCTGTGTTGCCACGACGGGGTGGGAGTACCATGCGGGGTCCAACGAAGGGGAGCCGACGTTTAGGATTAAGTTGGAGTTTCAGCTTATCCGAGGTTGTTTGTCGGTCTCCGCCGAACATGTCTGACGGGGGTTTTTTTTTTTTTTTTTTTTTAAAGCCTTGGACTTTGCACTGACAATGAATTTTTGTGCAGCGGGGTTGCGGTACAACCTGACTCGTGAGGAAGAGTGCCGCGTGGCACGCATCAGAGGTTGCTGGCGGAATCGCAACTGGCTGGACTTCCGTCTCCTTACAGGGTGGGAGTTGTTGGTGGATCAACAACTGACTCGTGCCGTTGGTAAGTACTCTCCGCTGTACCGCACCTTTACAGAGATTGTTCCATGCTGACCGTTGTTGTTTTTTTTGTAGAAACTCCGTCGGGGAACAAAGAGAGCCGTGACGCCTTCGCGAAAGCCATGGACCATGCTGAGATTGACAACTTCTTGGAGGCCATGTACGCTTCCGGTCTGGCGGCGCAGAAGACAGTGGTGGACCCAGAGAAGCTGGCGCTGAGCCCGTCTAAGGTTCCCGTGGTGCTGCCAATGCCGCACCATTCTCATCTTGGTGGTGACGGGCTGCCTGCTGTTCAGGCTGGGACCGGCGTGGTTAGCGAGGCGGCACCGCGGAAAGAGAGAGCGCCGACCATACGGCGCGAGGTGCATTAGAAAGCAGTGCGCCCAGCGGAGGGTGTCACTATAGCGGGGTTGGAGCCGCCGACGAGGGGTTCGAGGCCTGCCGTTGCTGGAGGCACGCGGGCGCTTCAGCGAAAACGCGGTCAACCTGACTCCGGAGGGGAAGAGGAGGAAGTGGAGATAACTGGGGCCCGCAAGCATCTGAAGAAGGCAAGGCAGGCTCCACCCGAGGCTCCTGCTGACGTGGCGAATGCGGCGGGTACGAGCGACCTGGACTCATTTGCCGCTTACGCTGAGTTCCTGAATGATGGTGAACGGGAGCTGTTGGGGTTCGGCGGCCTGGAGGGGATTGTACGGTCGACGGCCATCAACCAATCGCCCTTCAGCTCGGCCTTTGGGCACATCTCCGTCGGGCTGCACGAGATGTTCCTGGCGGGGTCAAAACAGCCTCTGGTTGAGCGGGAGCTCAGGGAGGAGGTGGCGGGCCTGCAGAGGGAATTGGGGGAGGCCCAGGAAAAGTTGGCTGATGTGGAGTGACGCTTAACAAAGGCCGACTGTGATGCAGCAGACGCTCATGGCAAGCTGGCTGTTGCCATTGAGCGAGACCTGGAACGGAACGAACAATTTGCCAAATTGGGGCAAGATATGTCCCTGCTGCAAGACCGGGTGGCCGCCAAAGATAAGAAGGTTGAGATCCTTCAGCGGGAGTCAGCCGCGAGGCAGGCCGAGGTTAAACGGCTGGAGGGTGAAGTTGCTCGGCTGGAGGCTGAGGGAAGCCGCGCTGCGGCTGCAGCTGTGGAGTCATACATGCAGTCGGCGAAATATAAGAAGGCGCTGACAGAAGCTAGGAAGGCCGGTGCCCTAGCCAACGTGGAAATGCTGCAACAGAAGGGCGCCATCGACTGGGCGAAGGCGTCGATGCCGATCGTGCCACCAGCGAAGGAAGCTCCGCCGACAACAAGTACTGCCCCTGCTACCGCCCCTGGTCGGGTTGAAGGTGCCTGCTCGGGTAGTGGAGATAGTGGCGGATTCCGGAGGGCGACTCTCCGCGGACTCCTACCCAGTCCGAGGTGTCCCGTGCTGGGTTCATGGAGGCCCACACCCGGGCGGATGGCACAATAGAGACCCCCAGTCCCACAGCCCGAGGGTCCGACCAAACAAGCCGCTCACATCCGCCGCAGGCCGCCGGTGGAGATGTTGAAGGTAGCGGAGCCAACCCCGCCAACCCCTGAAATAGGAGTAGAAGAATTTTTGTAGCCGCTGAGGCGTGAACTTTTGATGTAATTATCTTTTGGGATATATATGAAATTTAGGAACCTAGGCTCCTATCTTGTTTTTTTTTTTTTGTGTGTTTGTGATGATGTGCGTACCGCTTGAGGTTTTGACAGTTGCTTTTGCCAATGAATGAAACATTAAAGGAATTAAAATTGGTCCAAGTGCACAATATAGCGGACGTGGTCCGCTGACTGGCGTTGCCAGTTGCCCCTAGTGCTAGACTTGGGAACACAATGGTTTGAATAATTCCTAGTTTCATTGATAGCTGCCTAAACAGTGTTTTCAAAAGTGGGGTCGTACCCGTTGGGTAGCTTCCCTTAGCTAAATATTGAACAAAAATTTAGCTAAGTCAAGATGCTCTTGGGTAGTGGCATGACTATTTGCAGTAATACCGAAGGTGTTCGGTATTCCAAGGGTGGGTCGTTGTGACGCCATCCTTGTCCATTAAGTAGAAGGTGCCTGGGCTAATGACTTCTACAATTTTGTATGGGCCCTCCCAAGTTGGGCGGAGTTTTGTTGGTGGTGGTATGACTTCCTTCATTACCCAGTCCCCCAGTTGGAGGTTGCGGGCTTTGACCCTGGAGTTGTAGAAACGCGATACTCGCTGCTTGTTTTGGAGATTGTGCAAATGGGCTGCGTCTCGTTTTTCCTCTAGGAGATCCCTATCTAGGTTGACGCCGTCGCTGTTGGTCTCAGGGCAGTAGCCTTCGACCCTAGCGGTTGGTTGGGTTACCTCGATAGGCAGGACAACCTCAGTTCCGAACATCATACAAAAGGGAGTTTCACCTGTGGCGGAAGTTGGGGTTGTTCTGATGGCCCATAGAACTTCTGGGAGTTTTTCCGTCCACAAACCCTTGGCCTTATCGAGCTTCTTCTGTAACAGCTTCTTGATTATCTTGTTTGCTGCTTCGACCTGGCTGTTGGTTTGGGGGTGGGCGACTGATGCAAAACGCATCTTGGTGCCCAGGTTGGTAGTGAAAGAGATGAGTTCCTCGTTATTGAACTGTGTACCGTTGTCTGTGCTGATTGTATGCGGAACACCGTAGCGACAGTAGATGTTCTTCCAGAGGAAGTGATCAATTACTTTGGCGGTAGTTATTGCCGTTAGGGGCTCCGCCTCTATCCATTTTCTGTTGTAGTTGATAGCGACGTTGAAGTATTTGAACTGGCCCTTTGCGGTTTGGAATTTTCCCATCAAGTCTAGGCCTCACGTTGAGTGAATCCAGGGACCGATGATAACTGACAGTGGTTCTGCCGGGGCATGTGGAAGATCAGCATATTGTTGGCATTTGTGACAAGATTTTGATACCCGCCGGGCGTCGTCACCGAGCGTAGGCCAAAAGTAGCCTTGTCGCATTGTGTGATTAGCCAGGGATCTGGCGCCTGAATGGTTTCCACATTCTCCGCCATGTATTGTTACCAACACGACTTTTCCCTCCTCTAAGTTAAGCAGCGGAGGTTGGGGTGAATGAATCCCTGGCGGTAAAGTTTTCCGTTCTGGATATTGTAGCGGGTTACTCTCCGCTGGAGCTGTCGCGCTTTGATCTTGTCCTTTGGCAATGTCCCGTTGCGCTTGTACTGAATAATTTCGTCCATCCAGCTAGGATTGGCCTTAATGTTGAAGATCTCTGCCAGGGTTTTTGTGATACTTGGCTTGTCCACAGACTCCACCCTTGTGTCCGCTAGACTCTGGTGTGGCTGGGCGGTTGCTAGTCTTTCCAGTGAATCAGCCTTGGCTTTCCTTTCCCTGGGGATCTGTGTGATGGTGTGGAAACTGTCGTTGACCTGGTTAACGACCAACTGAGAGTCGCTGAAGATGTTGACACTATCGGCCCCTGAATCAATGGCGAGGAGTAGGCCAGCAATGAGTGCTTCATATTCAGCCATGTTGTTAGAAGCTTTGAAGTTGAATTTCAACGCGTACTCAACGCTGAGTCCCCCTGGTCCTGTTAAGATGATTCTAGCGTCACTGGCCTTGGTGCTAGCGGAACCATCCACGTGTAGGTTCCAGTCCGATTGTTGGGGAGCGGGCTCCATGGCGGTCACTATTTCCGTTTCGGGCGGTACATCGATCTTGGATTTGGGCTGACGCTCGGTGAGCTCAGCAATGAAGTCTGCCACCGCCTGGCCTTTCATGGTGGTTCTTGGTTTGTAATCGATGTCAAACTCGCTGAGCTCAATGGCCCACTTGCTGAGGCGCCCCGAATGCTCAAGGTTTTGCATTACTTGTCTCAGTGGTTGATTGGTTAGCACATGGATTGTGTGGGCTTGGAAGTAATGGCGGAGGCATCTGGCGGTAATGATTAGTGTGAAAGCTAGCTGTTCCAAGGGTGGGTACCTAGTTTCCGCTCTGTTCATGCTTCGGCCGGCATAGAATACTAGGAGTTCGTCCTGGTTCTCCCGCCGGACGATGGCGCAGCTTACCACTAACTGCGATACCGCTAGGTATATGTATAGTGTCTCGCCTTGCACAGGAATGGAAAGTAGTGGAACTGCCGCCAGGTACTCCTTCAGGCCCTGGAACTCCGCCTGGCATTCTGGGTTCCAATCGATGACTTTCTTGTGGGTTGTTTTGAGGACTTTGAAAAATGGGGCGCACTTGTCGGTCAGTTTGGAGATGAATCTAGACAGGGCGGTTAGCTTGCCCTGGAGGCATTGGACGTGCACCTTCCATTCTGGGTCCTTCAAGTCGAGGATGGCTTGCACCTTGTCGGGGTTGACCTCGATGCCCCGTTCACTGACAATATACCCCAGAAATTTGCTGGCGGTGACGCCAAAGAAACATTTTTCTGGGTTGAGGCGCATACCGTAGGCCAAGAGGATGGTTATTATGATTTTTAGGTTTGCCACATGTCCGTTGGCCTTTATACTCTTGACCAACATGTCGTCCACGTAGACCTCGATTATCTTGCCCAGATGCTCCGTGAACATGGCATTCATCAGTTGCTGATAAGTTGCCCCTGCGTTCTTCAAACCGAAAGGCATCACATTGTAACAATACAGGCCTTTGTCGGTGGTGAAGGTGATGCATTCCTGGTTGTCGGGATGCATCCTGATCTGATTGTAGCAGGAGAAAGCGTCCATCATGCTGAGGAGCTCGTGTCCAGCGGTTGCATCAACCAGTTGATCAATGCGGGGTAGTGGGAAACTGTCTTTCGGGCATGCTTTGTTAAGATTTTTGAAGTCTACACACATTCGCCACTTGCCGCTAGGCTTTTTGACCATAACCAGGTTGGAAATCCACTGGGGATAGATGACTTAGCGGATGAACCCAATGCCCTGCAGCTTGGCAACCTCCTCTCCTATAGCACCGTACTTCTCTTCGTCGAAGGCTCTGCGTTTCTGCTTGATAGGGTAGAAGGATGGTTTGATGCTCAACTTGTGTGTCATGATTTCAGGGGAGATACCAGGCATGTCTGCATATGACCAGGCAAAGACCGTAGCATTGTTACGTAGGAACTGAATGAGCTCTACCGCCAGCTCTAGGTCTAATTGAGCGCCTATGCGGACTGTTCGCTCAGGGTGCTCGTCAGAGATGCTGACGACCCTTAATGATGTTTCCGAGTTGACTGGCTCCTTCCTTACGTACTTCTTTTCGTCATCCCTGGGGTCCTCAAAAATATTTGGTGGCGGTGCCTGACTGCCTACCGCTAGGATCTAATGGCGGCGGGCTGATTGTGCTATAGTAGTTGAATAACACTCTCGTGCCAACTATTGACTTCCCCTGACACAGCCTGTGCTGTTGGGTGTGCGGAACTTCATGAGCAGCATGTACCCGGCGATGATGCACTTAAGTTTGTTGAGCGCTGGCCGACCAATGATGGCATTGAATGAGCCGAAACAGTCGATAATTATGAACTCCGTATGTATTTCAGCCATACATGGACTAGTACCGATAACTAGCCGCATATAATCATAACCCAGCGGTTGCGTGACGTCACCGGAGAAGCTGAGCAGTGGTTCATGATCTTGGAGTAGTTTTCTGTTCCGCTTAAGGTCGTTGTAACAGCCACTGAATATGACGTTGACAGCGGATCCGCTATCAACCAGGATTCTTCCCACTGACATTTTGCCGAGGATGGCGTCGATCAAGAAAGAATCGTCATGGGGCAGATGCACTCCGCGTTCCTCCTCCTCTGAGAAGGTAATAGGTTCCCAACCAGACTTTGGGAGCTTGGCGGATCATTCGTAGCGGATGTTGCAGACTTCCTTTGGGTGATTAGCCAGCGCATAACGCTTTCTTGCCCTGTGGGACATGTTGGTGATTGGAGCGCCTCCGTCGATGGTGTTGATACGGCCCATGGGCTCAATGTCAGCGATCACAAGTGGCGGTTGGAGCACCTTGAATTGCTCCAGCTTGCCATCACGGTACAAGGTCTCAATGGCCGTTTTGAGAGCGTTGCAGCTGTTGGTATTGTGACCGCTGTCCTCGTGGTATTTGCACCACCTGCCGATGTTTCTTGGCTTTCCTGTTTTTGGGTATCTTCCTAAGGGAGGCGGTGGGATCTGATCTTTGCACTGATTGTATATTTCTTCATACGAGGCCGTGAGGACTGTAAATACTGCATATCGCTGGGAAGACTTCGTATGTTTGTTGCGGTTGTCCCCATGGGATGGGCTATTTCCCCTGTAGTGTTGGTCCTTCTGTCGCTTGTTTTGGTACTGGTCCTGCTGCCACTCCCTCTTTTTGTCAGTTGGCGGTCTGTTGGAGGTTTTGTTAGCGGTCCCCTGCTGACTGGAGGAGGGTTGTGTCGACTTTGCTAGTGCTGCTGGTGGCGGTGGGGTTTCTCCATATGTGATGAATTCTGCCTGGGCATGAATGACCGCCTCAGTCATGAGGTGGTCGTATACCGTATTTGGGTGATTGTAGTTGAGGTGATAGAGGAATGGCCCTTTGAGGAGTCCCTACTTAAAAGCCGCCGAAGCCATTGTTTTATCAAGATCGCGGCATTGAGATGCTGCCGCCCGCCACCTTGTGACGAATGCCTTCAGTGTTTCTTCTGTACCCTGCTTGACGTTGAACAGTTGGCTTGTATTGTGGTGCTCGGCAGACAGTAGGATGAACCGAGAGAGGAAAGCGTGTGACAATGCCTGGAATGAGTCAATGGATCCCGGCGGGCATTCGAAGAACCAATTCATTGCCTCATTGTCCAGCGTTTCACTGAACAAGTGGCACAGGGTGGCGTCGTCGAATCCCTTGTTGTTGGTGACCTTCTTGAAGGTGTCCATGTGGACGAAGGGATCAATCTTACCTCTGTAATGTGACATTTTTGGAGTCTTTGTGTACGCAGGTCTGACGGCCAGCAAAATTACAGCGGTAAATGGTCCTGGCCTGGACGCGAAAAGTGGATTTGAAATTGGCGCTGGGGTGCCTGATTCCGCCCGGATTAACCTCTGTTCCAACTGCTGCATCCTTTCCAGTATTTGAGCTGTTGCATCGCCGGCGGGGCCTAGCCGGGTACTCCGCTGAACTGATCCTCGCCTGGGAGTGGGTGGGTTTCCCTCGGTTCTTGCCCAAGGTCTCGAGCGGTGAGTGTGCAGTGATGACTCTGCCTCTTGTTCCAACATTAGCTGGGGTACAGGGGGCGGCCCCATTCCCGCTAGCTCTGGTTGGCGCAGTGGGACCTGCATATGCACGACTGGTGCTAGTATTAATGCTCCGGTACCAGGTCGGCTGCCTGGTGCTCCGTGACTGCTCGCTTAGTGCCGGGTTGGTGGTTGCTTCCAGCGTTCTCTTTAGCTCGTCAAAGCGCGACATAAGCGTGGCCACTTGCTTTTGGGCCTCGGCCTTTTCTTTGCGTTCTTGTTCACGCTCTCTGTTTGCCTTGTGAAGATCCGCCAGTGCCAGCTCATATAGAGAGGCGAGGTCTTGGCCTGGCGGGCGGCTGCTACTTGGGTTTGTCTCACCGCCGGGGTTTACCGGGGTGGTGAATAGTGCTCGGTTGATGCCTACCGCTGGGTTGGTGGGTTGGGGAATAGCTGACTGGTCTGCCTGCTCTTCAGCGTTTCCCCCGCTACCGTTTGTCATGGTGATTGTGGCGGGATGATCTTTTGTTCAAGACTTCCCATAGACGGCGCCAATGTTAATGCTCAAAGTCCGGCGGTAGCCGATCTTTCGTTTAACGCAGGTCCGGTGGGCGGACCATTACTCTGAGGATTTGATGGCCTCCGCTAGCTGTTACACGAGAGATAGGGCGTCAGAGGGAGACCGTGTTGGGCGGTCTTCACTTCTCCGATGCCTAAGTCAGTCAATGTATGTAGGCAGCATAACAATAAATGAGTAGTAAATGCGTAATTAATGAGGAGATAGGAGAGAACCTTTTATAGGTGAGGAGAAGGTTTGATCTTCTTCTTGTTTTCGATGTGGGACTGATGTGCTTCGATACCCAGCGTCTGGAGCTTCTAATGCTAACTTGGCGCGGCGCGTGGCAGCGCGTTAGCTGTGATCTGGGGGCGATCCCGGGCTCGGGCGGTAGCCCGCCTGGCTGTGTCTCGGCAAGTCACCCACTTGGTGAGATTCGGTACCTCTGGCGGTACAATGAGCGTGGCTCATTATAGCTAATTATGCTTGCAAACGTATATGTAGGTACAGAGTCAATAGCTAAGAAAAAAAAACTTAGTTTCCGAGTTTCTTTTTTCTTCCCGTCGAAAAAACCAAAACCCTAGAAGAAAAAAAAACTTTTTCTTCCTTGTTCTTACCGCCACCAACTAAAAATAAAAATTTCAGTTCGCCCTTGCATCAGACCCGACCTCAGTAACCAAAACCCATCCTTGCAACCCTCCACAGCTAGCCTCATCCTTCCCGGCCACGAGGCCTTGGTCTGGATGATCAGACCGCGCACCTGCGCAGCCCTCCCCATCCACACCAGCTCAATCGCCTGCAGCAGCAACCCAGCACCCTTGCTGCAACAGCCTAATCCATCTGCACCGACTCTACAACCCGGCCCCGACACCTGCCGATCCCGCCTGCAGCCCCACCCGGGCCCCGCCTAGCCAGCCCCCGTGCCCCCGCATTAGCAGCCCCCGCACTGCACAGATAGATAGCCACCAGAAAGAAGAACACGAGGAGAAGAAGAAAAAAAGAGAGGACCGACCCAAAGAAAAGGACTCGGCCCAACAACAACAGAATTAAAAAAAAAAAAAAAAAAAAAAAAACAAAACCAGAAAAAAGTGGTATCCAGGTCCATAGAAAAGATCCGGCCCAAAAGAAACAAAAAGCAAATTAAGCAGGCACTACAGCCCAGCAGAGAAAAAAAAGAAGGCAACAGGCTTGCAGCCCAAAAAAAAGACCTGGCCCAAAGTAAAAGAGCCGGGCCAAAACAAAACAAAAAAAAAAGGCCCTGAGGCCTAGAGAGAAAACAGAAAAAAAAAAAAAAAAAAAAAAAAAAACGACCCAAAAAAAAAACAGGCCAAAAAAAAAAAAAAGAACAGGCCCATTGCTAAAAAGAGAAAGGAAGCGGTCCAGTTTTTTTCTCAAGCTTAAAAACATCGCTACGCATGCCTCCATCAACACGTGCGTGTGCTAGGATCGTTTTGTTTTCTCGAAATCAAGTATGTTTTCTTTATGTTTATTTTACTATTTTAACCAAGCATGTGAATTTTATTTATATTTTCTATTTTTAAGCATGCTTTATACCTTATTGTTTATACTTTTTTTTGTTATATATTTATTATGCAATTTTAAAGCATGTTTTGTGAATTTTATTTACGCTTATATAATTATTCCTAAGCATGCCTTTATATTATGCTATTGTTTATGTTTTATTTTACGCATGATATATTATTGCTATTAGTATGTGTAACACATATTTTGGTGTTTATTTGTGAATTTTTTTAGCAT